>SGPM01000301.1:0-33648 GCA_004802725.1 Antrodiella citrinella
CAAAACGCGAAACAGATCACGACCCCGCGGTACATCTAATCTAATCCGCCGAGCTCCCGAATTTGCAAAGTGACCGAACAATCACGACGGTCTTTAACGCCCACGAAATGCACCAGACCCTTACAAGGGAGGTACGAGCGGTAGGTAAGGGGATGGATCCGAGACTATGCATTTGCATGGACGAGTCGAGGAACCATCCACCACGGGCGCCAGGCTGTCGACTCCGATCAGTGGTAATTTCGGACTGTAATCGGCATCGTCGGCACGGAGTCATATTAGCCGGTTGCGATGAGTTAAATACTACCGATAACAACCATTATGTATGCTACACAACAGTAGGTTTATGTTAACGTTAATCTACAACGATCGAGGAATTATAAGGCTTAGTCCTTACTAGTTGCTCCTCCAAACTCTTTGTTACAAACTTCCACCACCTCTTTTCTCGTCGTCCTCAACGTGTTCCACTCGTTTGCGACGTTTATTTCTCTGATTTCGCCTTTTCGCAGCTGGTAATCGATAATCAGCCGCAAAGGTTCCGTGTTTGTGTTTCGTAAACAGGTTTGACGCATCGGGGCAGCACCCGCCGTTAAGACCGGATTTGCTTGTCGTGGTGCATGGTGCAGGACATTCTTAAACCCATACGACTCACTTGGCTCCTAAGCCGAATCCCCACAATATCTTGCGCCACCCCCAAGACCTTCGTCTTTTCACGACCAGCACCAAATGTCTTCAACCTGTCCATCCGACAACACTCAGTCGGTGGAACAAGGGTCGTTTTGGAGCTCGAACGGTGGGCATTTGGACGCCCACAAGGCGGGATGGATTATTTCCGGAGCATGCGCTACTGTTGTGAGTCTGTTCTCATGTCCATTCATGAACGAATTTGACGAACATACCTCGCTAGGCTGTCTTGCTTTCGATGATAACCGTGTTGAAACATGCCAGGTGAGTGTTTCTTCTCCTGTTTTTCGCATGGGATGGGTTCGTTTATGCCTAGGGGAAGCTGGATGTCATTCTCAACCTCCTGCAACCAATGACCACCATGCTGCGCCCCGAAAGTCAGCAACGCGGTCTTGAAAAGAGGTTTCAGTCTGGGGTCAGATGCTTTGTCCTTAGGATGTCCCACCAGGACATTCCATTCGTCTTGAGCATTGGCTTTCACCTTCTGCGCAACTGTCTCCTACGTACCGTCCCTTGGAGCTCAGGACTAACACATGATTGCAGGAATTATCATAATCCGGCTGAACAGCGTCAAATGTGAGCCCTAGTCTATGTTCCCATATCGTAATGCTAAAGCTTAATTTGTTATAGTCTTCGAATATTGTACATGCCCCCAATCTACTCTGTCATCTCATTCTTTTCCTATCGTTTCTTCCGGAGTTACACATATTACGACCTTATCGAGACAAGTGCGCGAAGTCCATGTATTTACAACGGTCAATGACTAATCCCTCGCGTAGTCTACGAATCTATCACGCTCAGTGCTTTCCTGTAAGTCTTCCTCCCTATTCTGCCGTTTTGCCACGGTCTGACGTCGCTTTTAGGCTACTACTCATCCAATACGTTGCCTCCACTACCGCGAGAGGAGATGTCTATGACGCAATCGCCCGCAAGGACAAGAAGACACTGCCTATACCTGTAAGCTTTCCAATTGACATGACGTCATTTGACCTTCATCCTAAACATGTTTCGTCACAGTTCTGCTGCTGGCGATATCGCCCGACAAAGGTACGTCTACTAGCCCAACATCATATGAGTGCGCTAATGCCGTCTTCTTTCTCTATAGGCATACTTTATGTACACGGTCAAGGTACGTGCTTGCGTTGCTTGAAGAAACTAGCTTCATTCTCACATGCTTTGAAGTGGTCCGTGCTGCAATACGTTATCATCCGACCTAGTACGTTTTCTTCTCCCAGGTTGCTCCTCCGCGTTCCAGGCGACTCACCGTGCGCTCGTTATTTATTTAGTTTTGTCGATCGTTGGTATCATCGCGCAAAAGAAAGGCGTTCTTTGCGTAGGTGGCTCCTGGAGTTTCCACACCGCTAACGCCTACATCACTATCATCGACGGTATCAGCATCACGTACGTCGTGATGTCCTGCTGCTCACTTTACACTAATGCTGATTTCTATGTAGAATCGCGTTGTACGGATTGATCTTATTCTACGGATTGACAAAAGAAGAGCTGAAGGGGCGGAGACCACTTGCGAAGTTCTTGTCCATCAAGCTTATCGTCATGCTCACGTTCTACCAGTCGCTTGTTGTAAGTGATCATTCTCGTCAAGTTATCGAACGATTCTTGATTACTTTTCCCAACCAGTTCACCGCTCTTGAAGGACGTGTCATCCACGCCACTCAATTCTGGACGGAAACAAATATCGCAGACGGGCTGAACGCACTGTGCATCTGTATTGAGGTTGGTTGTGTAATTCGTACGTATTGAATCTTCGCTTAATGATGGCCCACAGATGGTACTCTTCTCCGCGTTTATGATGTGGTCGTACACATGGGCAGAATACAAAACCGACAAGCTCCCTCCTACCAGTATTGGACGTCCCTTGTTGGATAGGTCAGTACCGTTCACGTTTCTCTCCATTGAAGTTGACTAATTGCCTTCGCATTTTCGTTCACTCAGTATCAACTATAGTAAGTCTCACCCCTTGTATTGGTCGAATATCTTCCACTCACCACGTGTATACTTCCACAGTGGACTTCCTGACGGAAATATGGACCTCAGTACTTTTCTTCCGCGACTACATCCTCCATCGTCCTCATACCCGGGGTAATCGCCAAACCGTCACAGACCACGAGAGCAAAGCCCGCACCAAAGTCAACTTTGGAGAAGCCTTCGGTGTCGAGGGAAGCCAGCGCCCCACCGTCGTCGTCGATAGCAATAGTGAGTCCAGCTCACCACGAGCGAGAGTGTCGAGGTTGCGTGAGGACTCAGAGGATATCAGGTTAGCTCCGTATACGTATGGCAATCATGACTCCTTGGGACAGACAAGATACGCGGGGTCGGCATCTGTCGTACCGTCTGCGGTGGCTAGCCAAGAAGATGTGGAGGGATTCAGGGGACAGTATCCGCCGGCTGCTGTAGTACATGGCCAGCCTGTGTAATGTTGTGTCTTGGGTTGTTTTCGCATTCTGCTTCCTTACATAGTTCTCCCATTGCATTCTGTTCATGGATGTTTCTCTCTTTCCACATGTCTTGTTTATAGTGTAGCTTCCGTTGCGGACTTGTCAGTCCGCTCTCACACATCGTTCGCGTACTGGGGTTGTCATAATTTGTATAAGCTTAGGATCTGAAGTTACGGTCAATTCATCTTGAGTTAATCTCACGCAGCGTGAAGAGAAGCAAACTAGATGTATATTTCTACGATATTCCGATTTTTGCACAACACAAGGACACGAACGATTGCGAATGCCAAAGTCACTTGCGAAAATTCCTCCCTTTCCCTCTTATATTTCTACCTCTCTACGATTTTCAGCACAGTGCCAATGATCAGTTCACGGTCTTTCCACCCTTGCCCTTGGGCGTGGGGGTAGCGTTCGCGTTCAACTTCGCAGCAGCGGATTGGACGCGGGAAGGGAAGGAGCCCTTGCCGGTGTCGTTGCCAGCCTTGGCCTAAGAAAGAAGCCAAGTATGAGTTAGTACTCGTGAGATGCAACCAGTACGGCGGCGATGGCAACTTACCTGCGTCGACTGGATGCGGGATGCATCGGCGGGGGTGGTTTGGGTTTTGGCAGCGCCGCCAGCTGATAGAACGGTAGATAAGCACGTCGGTCTACCAGAAAGCATGGATAGAACGTGACTTACTGCTACGGGTGGGCTTGGAAGGCATGTCGATTAGAGAAAAGGTGGGTGGGGTTGGTGGATTGGTTAATTTGGTGAGTGGGTGAGAGCTGTAGTTGCGATGCTGAAGTCCAGTGGTCTGAACAGGCGTACTTATACACCTTTGGAGGGGTTCGACTGGCGACTGCCAAATAGTCTTGCTCACTAGCAGATGAATCCTCGGAGGATCACGCGTTCTTCTAAAACGCAGATCTGGCACAAACAGCGAGCGAGAGACTAATGCGAAGGTCGGATGTTCTTGAATTTGCTATTGGTCGTTGTGAGCCCGAGCACTAAATGGTGTTTCGAGTTAAATGCCTCATTTAAGCATGATCTCGCAAAAGATTATGGACGTATAGGTGATACTGTATGGTCAGCTAGTTGAAGGCCTAGAATAAGAACCAGCTCACCTTGCTAAGTCATGACCAGTCGACTTCGTTGGGACGTTCGTGGATGAGTACCACTGCAGTGGAAGGTGTCGCCACAGACAATGAACGCATGGAAGGGCCGAACCGCCTGTCGGACCGAAACAATCCCCAAAAGAGACAGACAGGCTCTTCTACAATTTTGACCGATCCGCAAAGCCCAGAGACACGTCCATATTCAGACGCAGCTATACCGGCCAAATGTCGCACTTTCCTGCCATCGTGTGCGTATCGCGAATACAGCTCATCTGACCAGCGGCCGCGATGGGACGTAATGCACAGAAGTAGATGTGTTCATGTCAGAGCCTTGCCACGTAGGAAGAATAGAGCGAAAGAGGGGTGTCTGTTGTCAACGAACATCAGAATTGAGGGATATGACCTTTGTGAGGCACACGAGCATCCAGAAAGACGTACAATGCGACACATAGAAGGCGGTATACGGACTCACAGGATGCTTCCTTCATCTTCCCTGGTTCTTCATCGAATAGAAATGTCTGGTGCTGCTTTGCGAGCTGACCTCACCGTTCATATCGCGCTGCGATGTCGCCCTGGCCACTTTTACCCTCACTACGTAGCGGTAGCGACTGGAGACATTCTGCGCGTTCAGATGTAGCAGAAGCTATCGAGAATTCTTAGGGGCAAACAGTTTCATGGGTGTAAGTACACTGCACAGTACAGAGATTTCACGCGTTTCGGACGTTGATCAGTCGCCTTCTGAATCTGAGGGCTCCGGCCTGCGCGGCAACCAGGCGGGAATCGAATACGACTCGAGGCTTTCTGCGGAACTTGTCCGAGTCAACAAAGCTCCTGCAATACGTGCGACGGATTGTCATGACAGGCAGTGACTCTAATTGAACAAAACGGAAATGGTAAGGACACCATATGAACGTGAAGGATTACAAAGGGTGGGTGGAAAAACTAGGTGCACCAACAATCGGAGCCACCACCGAGCTTGAAGACAGCTGGAGGATGCGTCTGCAAATCAGCACGTCAAGTAGAGTCAGCAGCTGCGTTCGTGTACAGGAAGAACCAGAACTAACCAGAAGGGCATTTCCTGAGAAATAATCTCATCATCGTGACAACGAGGGCTTTCCGGCCGTCTTGGGACGAGGAGCGTACATAACTCCACCGAAGCCCAGTCTCGATGAGAGGGCACCAAACGATGCCTCGAAATTCTTCCCTGCACTCTGAGATGCAGAATGTGGCGTTGTATCATGGCACGAATCTTTCGCTCGCTGAGGGCGTGAAGATCGGAGTGGTGAGGGGCGCAACGGAGCGCTGCCACCGAACCCGTAGTCGCTCTGCAGAGACGCAAATGCGGCGCTGAAGTCTTTTTGGGAGTGTGGTTTGGTTTGTGATGAAGAAGTGGAAATGAACGTGGCAGTGGATGCCAGAGAGGCGGAAGAGGTGTGCTGAGATGAAAACATAGTGAATGTTGCTCTGCTGCGAACGACGCTTTGGTGGGTGGACTGCAATTGTGAGCTGAGGTTAAGCTGTTTAAGTTACTGGATATCTACGAGGAGATTATCCGCCATTTTATATACTCTGCTTTGTCTATCGGGGCCAGCGGCTGCGGTCCAAGGCATTGCGATACCTGCGGAGTGATCGAGTACGGAGTCATCATGTCGCAGCATAGGGAGCAGATTATTACGACGTGCGGGCTGTGTGTGGGTCAGACCCTGACAGATCATTTGTATGTGGGTTACTTCGAGAGAGCGCGCTACCCTGCAAACACAGCACCAAAGACGACTGTGCTGTCCACGCGTGATAGGAAGAAGCATCCGAATATGGTGGGATGACTCGAGAGTTGACGAAGCCTGTGCGACAGTGATAAGTTGCAGGTCTAAATCATCTGCAAAGAACGACGACATCGACTATCCAGGTTCATTAGAAGTCACTTGTAAGATCATCTTAAGAAATAGTAGAGAAGTTGTTCAAGGTTGGAGAGTGTCCAAAAGATATGATACTTACTGTCAACGTAACACAGATGAGCCCGCGTGCTACATGCCATGTGTGGTTTGATGGTATAGGCACCGAAGCACGGCCACAGCTATGACTCGAGTGTGTGACTGTGTGTCGGACATTATCTGACTCAGGACAAGCCATGCCCTCGTTCGAGCCGCCAATAAACATATAGCCTGATAAGAGGAAAATTCAGTCGATCATGAGCGAATCGTCTGCGGAAGATGAATGGGATAGCTCAGTGCTCAAGGTCCTGCCAACATCCACAGCAGCATGAGAACGTTAACACAGCAATATACGGATAGGTATAAGTGACTTCGATCTCCATTCCAGATCCAGAAGCATAGGAAACAATGTCCCCAACATCCACATGACTACTCAGGTCACCGGTGTCGCTGAGCCCCCTAGCGTCGACGCGTTGAACCCTGTATATGAGCTTGAATATGATATACCTAATGCCTATCGGATATGAATACGCACAAGTAATGATTGCAGAACTACCGTCCGAATCATAACATAGACGATGACGATAGAGCCTAAGTCAAAAGTCGGATTGACGACGTGGCATTATGTTTGCTCTTGCTATCCAGTGTTCATCAAGGAAAGTGTCCAGAGCGTCGTGCTGTCGATTATCGGGAAAACCCAGACGAACGAAGCAAGAACGCAGTCTATATCAAAGGTACTATTCTTACGCGTCCGCGGCATCATATAGCGATTACAATAGTGAGAAAAAAGGCAGCAATCCAGTGCAAGAGGTGAATGAAGGCCTACATAAGCTAACATCACAAGAAGCGTAGTCAAGACTTGAGACTAAGCGTTAGGTTGGATGCGGTCCCACTGCTTCATACAAGAGTACCCATCGTAATCTGGAACAAACTCTATGAGCATCATACAACGATGGCTTAAGGAAGACATACCAAAGTTCCTATCTGGGTTGCACGCGCACTTGCCCTGCTGCCACTTGCCATCGCCACGCGGGCAGTGCGTATAGGGGTTGTGCTCGTAACCGATATCGTCGAAGAAGTGAATCTGGTCACGGTCCGCGAACAGAGTGATACCCAAGCTGTGTACGGGTGCATCGCCCCATCGTTCGTAGTAGAATCCGCCCGTATCGTCAAGATAGTCAAAGAACTTGGAGTACACTTCACCGCGCCAGAAGTCCATACTGGCGATCTCAAAGTTGCTCCAGACTGCAACAGAAAGGGTGAGCATATGAGGGGTAGATGCTACGCCAGGGGACGTACAGTGGCAGAGATTGTATGACTCTCCTCCATTGTCGGAAATGTAGCCCATCGCGTTGTTCGGGTGAACGAACGAGGGGTTTTCGCGGGTGAACTCTGACGGACATGTTAGACAGGAGGTTCGTGATTGGCCAACAAGCTGCCCATCGAAGACTTACTCATGGCAGTATCCCACAACGTGGGAATAGTGGCGTGGTATTCGTACATGGTAATTGTAAAGCCATAGACCTTGTTGTTATCTTCCATATACTTGAACGGGTCATTGTCGATATCACAGTGGAAGTGGACATCTGGTCTGCAGTATGGCAGTCAGAAGATGAGTTCAAATAGAGGAAAGAATGTCGTACTCCACCCGCCAATACCACTTGTACTGTTGAAGAAGGGGGTGTCTGTAAAAGAACTGTCGTAAGATCAGTACGGAGGTTGCCAGGGCTATACTCAGAGCGTACCCCGGAGTTGAATCGACACATGTTACGATATGACACGCTGCCACCATAGATGATGTTGTCCTTCACCATCTGCTCACGTGCAGCAGAGGCCTTAGGCTCGTCGATGGATTCTGGCTGGTACCAATGATCATGGGGGATTTGCCCGAAGCTGACTTGCCCAGAGATAACATTCGAAATCCGTCTATGACGTCGCTCAGGCCAAATGTACTGAAATCAAACAGCCATAGGTGGCGCACCTTTTGAACTCGTCTGAGAACGGTTCCTCGTTCAAAAATACCCATGGGTAATTGAACTTCTTGTTGAACTTGTCCTCCAACTCCCTCACACTCCTGACCGCACTATCCGTGTCTGTATTCCTCGCCAACATCAATAACGTCGCATTCTGCCGTTGAGTTGCATTGGCAGCCATGTCGATGTGTTCGACTGGGGGTAACACCGGCGACGAGTCGGCCCAAGGCAGCTGTGACGAGATATGTGAAATAGATGTCACACGGCCGTAGTCTTCATGTGTGAAGCTCAGGATCGTGTGCACGCCGATCTGGTGAAAAAACATTCAATGAGTAACGTCCCGAAAAGATATAATCCATCACATACTATGATGAAAAGGACGAGGACAACGTATCTCGTCGTTGTGTTCATTTTAATAGGTGCCATACGGTACCAGCCCGTCGTCGTTGGTAACTGATCTCTGTTTGACCTTCCAGCGAGGTTTCGGTGGCCAGACGTATACAACGAGTAGAAAACAAAAAGAATGACAGTCACAGATGAACGTTAGAAACAAGGCGAGTGGAGCGCAGTAGTAGCCGTCGAGCGCCCCGAGGGCGCTGCAAGATGCCCGGTCACGGTGGCCGTACACCGATGACTTGGCAAACAACTTGGTATATGTGTGCACACGAAATCATTCACGATTCTTTCATCATACTGTGAAGTACACCGCAACTTCCTACAAGCATCTGTTCGGTGTAGAGTCCTTGATCAAACGGTGTCTGACGTGTGCTGTGGCGCCCATAAATTGCAAGATAAGATTAGATCTGTCTATCTAAATCACTAGTGTTGGACCTTGCAATGCTAACTTCACCGGAAACTTTGCTACCTTCACGAATATCGACGCCATTACTCTCGTATCAGTTTTTAATTTGCTCCTCTGAAGCATCACGGTCTGGCACCGGCCAAATTACGTCGGACAATACAAGAATTTTACGACACGTCGACGAAGGATTAGAAAGGTTTCGCGATGAGTTCATTGGCATTTCTTGTGACGGAGCTGCAGGTGTGTACTACATTCACTTCTGATCGTTCTATAAGCTCAAAAATACACAGTCTCTCGCAAGTGAAACGAGGCGGAAACATCCAGACGTTCGCGAGGTGCATGCCTCGTATCGATCTACGCGGATGCATGAGCTGACCAGACACCATCCAAGGCCGCAGAGAAGTCTTTGTCCATCCTTCGTGCCTCTCCAGAGCAAGCAACGGCTAGCTTAGCCTCAGGTGCGTCCGCTATAAACCATATATCATGCTACAACCTCTCATATTTGAGACAGATGGCCCACAATCCGATGACCTATTGCGTCCCGTCTTCATGGGATGTGCGACCAAGAATGCCAAAGTCGTCGCTATCTCGCTCGGCTCTCTGCAGCGTCTCATTGCGCTCAAGGCTGTGCCCCAGTCTGCGGTGCCTGTCATCATCAATACCATGAGTGACTGCATGAACCAGGGCGTCGACATCCAGCTGCGCATTCTGCAAACTCTCCTTTCCCTGATAACAAACTTCCCCGAGGTCCATGGGGATCTGCTAGGAGATGTCGGTAGTTCCCTCAGGGCGCGAATTTGCAAATGACTTCTGACAAATGACTATGACAGGCGTTATTACTATGCTTCAAGCTGCAAGAGTCCCGGATAGCCGTTGTGTCGTCTACGGCTGCTGCTACGCTTCGACAATTGGTTATGTTTGTGGTGGACAAAGTTGTAGACGAGGACCGACGAGAAGACACGGACCCGACCCGGCTGGCGGAAAGAGTCTTGCCAGACGGTACGTCAATATCGCTGGGACCGTCCGCTGACGATGCGCTCTCGGTGTTTGAGGATCTGTGCTTGCTTGCAAATTCCGAAAGGCCGAAGTTCCTGAAGCTTGACTCACTGCGCAAGACATTCGCCCTTGAATTGATTGAGAGTGTATTGACGAACTATCATGACTTGTTCCGCAAGGTGCGTACGCGTAAGGTCTCGTCGCTCTCCTTTTGACAATGTCTACTAGCATCCGGAAGAATTGTTACTGCTGCAACATCATCTATGCCCGTTACTGCTGAAAGCACTGTCTGACCGCCCCAACTTCCCACTAACCTTGCGCGCAACTCGCGTAGTGTTCCTGTTACTAAAGCAGTTCTCGTCAGAGTTCAAAACCGAGGCTGAAGTCTTCTTGATGCTTTTGATCAAGATTATCGGTGTCGAGAGTGATGGCGGAACCCCGGCGCAATCGACCGACAGCATCCACATTCAGGCAAATCGTCCACAATGGATGAGGGTGCTTGCTATGGAGGTCATGCGAGGGTAAGTAGCATTCGTTACACTGTCACAGTGAGACTGATTTTGTCCCGTAGGTTGTGCAGTGACGCAGAATTAGTACGCAACGTTTGGGACCGGTACGATGCGGAAGAGGGCGGATCCAAAGTATTCAGCTCACTGGTCGCAGCACTAAGACGTTTGGTGACGGAGAAGCCTGCGTTACTCGGGGTCGGTACCCAGATGTATGGTGTCGGTGTGTCACCCCAACATGGCTCTTCAGAGGGGTATCTGGATGTAGG
Organism: Antrodiella citrinella; assembly: GCA_004802725.1. Classification (NCBI taxonomy): domain Eukaryota; kingdom Fungi; phylum Basidiomycota; class Agaricomycetes; order Polyporales; family Steccherinaceae; genus Antrodiella; species Antrodiella citrinella. The sequence goes on from SGPM01000301.1 coordinate 10,710, forward strand.
CGGTGTGGCAGGTATGGTTGCTAATGCGGCCAGCGCAACCGTGTCCAGTGTAGCAGGCATGATCAGCTCAGAAGCAGGGCTGAGCGTGCAGGGATCCGCTATGAAGCTGCAATGGTGAGCTTCCTCGTGACTGATTTTGCGTGTGCTGACCGACCTCCACCGCAGTATCGATCAACTGGACAAGGCGGACGCGCCTCCCATCCCGGAGCCTTACATCTACCTCCTGGGTGTCCAGTGCCTAATCTCACTGTGCGAAGGATTCGCGTCTTGCATTGGGCCTCTGTACAACACAATCATGGTCCAACGACCTCGCGCTGCAGGCGAACCCGTTGTCCGCGCGCCTCCTGCCCTGGACGTTTCGAATTTGTCGCCAGAAGACTCCGCTACGAAACAAGTTCGTACAGTACACAACATGGTCGAGTGCGGATGGCCAGCCCTTTTGGCAGCGCTCTCCTTCGTGATCGCCACAAACCTGTCGGAGGAGCTGTTCTTGGACATCCTGGCGAGCTACCAGGCCATGACCAATGTCTCGGGTATGCTCGGACTGGCTACGCCACGGGATGCGTTCTTCACGAGCCTTGCGAAGTTTTCTATCCCTACCCGTGTTGTGAGCAGTTTGGAGTCGTACACTGAACCAGCTACACCACGTACGCCTAGTACATTCTCCGAGAATTTCGGGTTAACCGGCCCTACAGTGCCACCTGGTCTCTCGGAGCGCAACATGGCGTGTCTCAAGGTGTTTATTGCGTCTGCACTGTTCCTCGCAGGGAGCCTCGGATCAAGCTGGTTCCATATACTGGAAGCGTTGCAGAATGCAGACTATGTCCTCACGACCAAAGGAGCCAAAGCGCCTCAGAAACGGAACACTCTAGGCCCAGCACCTAGCCCGGGAAGCCGCGCGGTGTCCATGCCCGTTCAGTCCAACGCGCCTGGCGGGCAAAGGCCGAGCACACCACAACCGCAGCAGTCGAGTGGGCGGAATCCCATGCTATCCGATTTAGATATCGAGGCGTTGCAAGGGGGGATCCAGCGACTCTTCGAGGCCTCGAAGAACATGGATGACAAGGCGTTCTCCGACTTCGTATCGTCGCTCTGCAAATTGAGCGCAGCTATGGTTGGGATGCAGTCTGACAGCTCAGATGGGCTTTCGGTCCACTCTGTTGATAACCTTGATGATCTGTCAAACGCGATGTTGTCGCCCATTACGGACGGTAATGCACATCGGAGACGAGTGAGCGGGATCCATCTTCCGCGGACATTGGTAAGTCGAGCATGAATGCGATGCCGCACGATTACTGACTCGACTCTTGACAGCGTTCGGGTGACTTTGGAATTAGCAAGCTCGGCGGCGTTGCTACTCTCAACATTCACAGGCTGATTTACCGCGAGCCTGAAATTGCGTGGAACACCATTACTTCGCATCTGCTTTCCGTGCTGAAACATTCCGCTGCCCCTACGACGATCCGGATCCAATCTGCCCGTATTCTCGATGAGATACTTACCATCGTACCCCGGAACATTGCGACGACGGGAGAGCAACAACCCAAGATCCAGCGCCGTGTTCTGGATGTCCTATCGCAGCAGATCATCCTGGGAAGTGGTACCGCCAACTCTAGCACCAACACCGAGTTGCGCAAGATGGGACTGGAGACTTTGCACCAGATTCTGCAAGCGTCAGGACATACCTTGGTGGTCGGTTGGGAGACTATTTTCGAGATGCTCGGCAGCGTCTGCAAGCCGGCTAATGTCACTCCAGTTCTTGGTGACACGATCATTGCATCGCCCATCTCTCCCAGCGCAGCAGGTCGAGGAAAGCCGCCACCGTTGGGGTATGTCAACGACAAAGGATATAGCTCGTTGGTGAAGATAGCTTTCCAGTCGTTGACGTTGGTCTGCGACTCCCTCTCTCAGCTGTCACCCGAACATCTGCGGCTATGTATCAGTACTCTTGGCCAGTTTGGTCGCCAGGCCGACACGAACATCGCTCTGACTGCCGCTGAAAGTCTCCTGTGGGGTGTCTCGGACTCTATTCAAGCCAAACGGAAGGACGTGGAGAAGGAGCCAGAGTACAGCGCTTTGTGGATGTTCCTCTTGCTTGAGATTCTTGGACTTTGCAACGATGGTCGTCCGGAGGTCCGTGTCGGTGCCATTCAAACGTTGTTCCGGACGCTGCAACTGTATGGAGCTACGCTCAGCCTCGAGACGTGGGACGAGTGTATATGGAAGGTCACGTTCCCTCTATTGGACTCTATCAACACTGTTCTGCGCCAACAACATCCTGATGACGTTGCTGAGTCCGCCGATGAGCAGTGGGACGAATCCAAAATCCTCGCGCTGCATTCCATTGGCACCGTTTTCCATGATTTCCTCACAAGCAAGATCATGCTTCTTGATTCTTTCAAGAAAGCATGGGAGGTGTTCGTAGGGCACATCCAGGACTCTTGGCTGTTTGACAATCGCACTATCAGCACGCCTGCCGTTCGTTGCCTCGAGAAAGCTATCAAGGCCTCTGCCAACGCTGGTCCGGAGCTGGGTTCTGCAGTAACAGATGCGCTTGAGGTTGTCTGGACCGCCTGTAACGAGATGGGAGAAGTCGTCTTGAAGAGAGGGACGAAGACGTCTCCGCCGGGATCACCCATGAAGCCCTTTACCCAGGAGAGTCTCACCGCTTTCGTGGATGTCATTCGAAGTACCCGAATAGTAGGCAGACAATTCGAGGACCACGAATGGACCTTGGAACGGCTCAGCCGTGTAATGTCTATCCTCAAAGGTCAGCTATATTCGGAGGTTGCGACCTATGTCGATGCTGAATGCATTCTTATTGGCAGGCATTCTCACATACCCGGATTCGCCAGACTTCCGCCCCGACATTGATGCTCTCAATCCTGTTCAGGTGAGGCGTCCTATTTTCTGTGTCATGGATTGAACTTACACATCGAATACTGTTCAGACAGTAGTCATGGAGGCCATTGATGGCATTGATCTCTCTGGAGAAGGCGTACCATCCCTCGTCTTGCGAGATCTGTCAGAATATGCGACACTCGCCTTCGTCGCATCTTTCGATGCACCGGACGACTCCGGGGTCGCGCTTCAGTCAACCGCTGTACCTTCTGCGAATGGCCGGCCCCCTCGTCGAGTCACGTACATCGGTATTTCCAAGAAGACAATGCCTTTGCTTGTGAACCTATTCCTCAAGTTCAAGGATGCGGCGGCTATATTCATTGACGGCACCGTTGAGACCATATGTTCGGTACGATCAACTGACTTACTTTCTGAGATTGTGTGGTACTTACATTGCTTACCCAGGCGTACTCCGTACCGATCAAACTGAAGTACGATTGCCCCGCACCGTCCAAGTTCGGTAAGGACCTGCCCTTGTGGAAGACTGCCACGACCAGCTTCCTCCGCATTGTGAAGGAATGTGGTATTCAGATCCCGAAGCTTGGGACAGGTACGATCTGCCAAGAATCAAAAGATATCTGCTATGGTCTGACATACATCCTAGACATTCCAGACGAGAGAGTAGCAGCGATCTGGCGGCAGATAATTGATACATTCAAAGGAGGGATCCTCGCCGACTGGTAAGATCTTGGCGTCCATAGTCAGAGCGTAGTGAGCTGATAGTCCATACCTTCAGTTCCGTGTCTGAAAGCTTCCCGCTCGGCGTCCAAGAAACGGAGGAGAATTTTGACTTGGCACTGATTGCGTCTCTTGAGATAGACGTTGTCCCTCATCTGGGCGATTCAAGAGTACCGGACGATGTGGTCACGCAACTGGCAAAGGTCCTGCAAAAAGGCAGCCGTTTGCGCGAGGCGGAAGAAATCTCCCCGATGTCGCCGTCATCCAAAGGCTCTGGGAGAATATCTCCCGACTTTGAGAAGGTTGACCCTTTCGGAAGTGAAGAGTCTGTGCTTGGTACTACTGAAGCTAGCAAGTTCCTTCCTCGGGAACGCTTCTCGTACTGGTGCTTTGATCTTTTGTTCCTTATCTGCTCCGATGTCGCGCAAGGTGAGCTTGGCCTGCTCTGCCCTGTTCTCATTAGCTAAAGTTCAACACTACGTCAGACCAAGTGCCGGCTCGCAAACGTGTGGCGGCACTCTGTATTACTTCTCTACTGACGAGGTGTCGAATCTCGTTGGTTAGCTATGTCGCTGACGAAGCCTTGCGAGGCACGCTTCCTTTCCCTCGGTATGTTTATTAGTCCGATGTCTTAGTTCGACGCGTCTCATGAAATTGCCCTACAGGACGCGCGAGGAAGAGGTTGTTTACATTCTCCGCAAGCTACTCGACCTTAAGATCTGGCCTGGAATTCTATGGGCTGCACTATCGGAATCACCCTCATCATACTGCGTGGACCAACCGAGTATGTTCATTGTCTGATCTCCTCGTCATTCAATCTGCAACTAACCTTCAACAGGCATAGACTCAACTTTGCCTCCGTCACAATTAATCCGTGACGCGGTGAAGCGCTCATCCAAGGCCCACCTATTCCGTTTCTATCCCGTCTTCTGTGAGATCGTCGCAATCCCCCGGAAGACACCAACCTCATGGGTCATGACGAACGCACCGCGATCGGCAAGTCGAGACTTCTCAACGACGGCAAAGCCCGAAGAGCTGCGAAATAGCATGAGCTGGTCTGACGTCAAGTCAGGTTCTGTGGACGAAGGGAGAGCGGTGGAGATGGATGCTAGAGCAATCATCAAGGAGTGTCTGAAGGAGATTGGACGAGAGATGGGAGTTGGACAGTAACACATCATGGAATCTCCTTGCTACTATATTCGCCGTACTATTCCATAATGCAAGTCTCGGCGTGTTTCGTTGCTTTTTAGCCATTTGCTATACGGTACTTGGTTTATGTAATGCATGTTTCGACTTTGAGAAGAGACCCACTTCGCAATCAGCAATAGCTTGTGTTTCTGACGGGGCACGAGTACAACAACATTCAGCTGGAAGTGGGCGGACCTGCCATCTTAATAGACGGAACCTCTTCCTTCAGATCCTCATCCTTCACTCCCAATACTTCATACATCTCTGTCCTCTTGAATACTCTGGCTGTTTGGATAGCGGTTGGTGTTCCTTGCCGCGGATCAGCACCGGCACCCATGAGGATTTGTACGACCTCGGTGTGACCCTTGAAGACGGCACCGGCGACAATGGATTGCCCCTTGTCGTTGATGCGATTGGGATCTCCTCCGCGCTCAACGAGAATCCGAGTGATGTCTGCATGCCCCGCGTACGCTGCTAGCATCAATAAAGTGTTTCCTGCAGCTGAGATTCAGTACCGTAAGCTCTTGCAATCAAGAGTTGAGACGTACCTTCGTCATTCGTCAGATTAACTGGCAACCCACTGGTTAGCGCAGCTTGTAGCAACTCCGTCTGTCCGCTCCGTGCCGCATCGAACATCCGATGAGCGAATTGCAGGGTCTCTTGCGGTAGATCGGAGGCGGACATAACGCTGTTCGATTCAGCAGTCGTGCTAGTCTTTAAGGGAAAATATCTTAGGTACCCCGAGACTGGCGAGGGAGGGTGAACAATGATGAGAATGAAACACTCACCATTATTGGTCACCGTAAGGCTAAGCGGTAGTCTCCGACGAGATGCAAGCCGATCGCAATAAACCACGCAAAGCTGTCGACGACGACGAAATGGTTGCGAAGGCGAAGGGTCGAAGACCGAATTAACCGAAGGATAATTGCGCTTAATTGCCAGATGACGATCTCCTTCCGATGGAAAAGGACCGAATGCGGCTAGCAAATTTTCTTTGTCGCGAAGGATTGTGAAGTTATGGACGACCTCGCGAAAGGTGATGAAGAAAGGTGTTCAATTGTTCTAAGTATTGAGGAGGTGAAAGGAGATCTCCTGACGGAAGATATTGTGTGGTGTCAAGCCCGAAAAGGAAGGTCAACAAGTTCCGTCGATCATAAAGTACGATGACGAGCAATGGAAGGTGGTTGTACACGTAGATTCTGACCAAACAATCCTCCGAAGTATGTAGCAATAGAACTCCTACATTCGACATCAAGCACCACGAGTTGATTTCTTCGGTGTCCCCACAGTCAAGACTTTGGTGCCACTGTCCTGACCATCAGCCGGCGCCTCATCATCATCCACACTATCCCAATCCTCCTTCCCAGAGCTACTCGTCAAAAGTAGAACATCCGGAGAACTTGCAAGCATCCACTCATCGTCTTCTTCGTCCTCTTTGATTGTACCCATCTCTACCGCCTGGCTCATCCCAACAGATAGCGCGGGAAGTTTGCCACCTGCCGTCGACGAGCCAGCTCTGGATCCCAGTTGGGCGGATTTATTCTTCGGCTTCACAGGTGTAGCCGTCACCAATGTTCGACCCTTATCCTTGTCTCCCGTCTGCTTCTCCGATGTCAGGTCGTTTCTCCTAGGTTGATCCTTCTGCGTAGTCACACTTGGTTTTTTTTCGGCAGGTACCTGAGCTTTCGGCTTGGCAGGCTTGGGTTTGAACACCGTAGACATGCTAACTTCTCGGGTCAAGACACGCTTGCGCACGTTTCCGGGGCCAATGCTTTGAGACCTCGACCGCTCTCGTTCTTCTTCAAGTGTGACTGACAAAGAACGCGTGCGTTCAAGCGGGCGACTCTGCGATTTCGTCTTCGGACGAGGAGACGTTCTTCTTGAGGAGGACGTAGAAGTCTTGGCGCGTTTGTTTTGATGGGTCGGGGGAGGTGATGAGGAACCGTCGGATTCATCGGAGAACGGCGATTGCGGGAAGACCTTGGATCGCAGCATTGCGCAATATGAAGGTAAGGTGGATTTGAAGCTACATGTCACGTATCAAGCATTGTCGATAGAGAGAGCATGAGTACACGCACAATGGTTCCACTACGTCTTCACAGAACACTTGCATCCTATCGTGCTCATCTGTTTGTTTCCCTTTGCCCTTCGAATTAGGTAAAGTCTGTTTGTTGTGATCCACGTTTGGCCGCTGAGCTTTCTCCAACGCGTCCGTCAGCTGCCACATTGAAAGCTTGTCCATGAACCCTTCCAACCGGTCTTCAAGAAGTTCGTAAGGGAGGGTAGGTTCCAAAGGCGTGGAGGCTTTCTTGCGTTTCTTCGGAGACGTCAGAAGAGTTGGATCACCAAAAGTCTCATCGTCTTTGGGCGGTTCTGAGAGCGACAGCAAGACGGAGTAAAGGAGGATCTGAATCATCACTCTTGTGTAAAGCAAATGAGTAGCAGTACCCTCGCCAGATACAAAAATCATGCTTACTCGCGTCTCTCGAGGCGGTCGAGCCAGCTGGCTTTCCACTTCTCTTCAGCTTCTTGATCCTGTTCGGCATGGTCATCGTCTGCCTTTGCAAACTTGTAGGCATACCACAGTATGTTGGCCTCCTCGTCTGGTACGACATCTTCGTCTGACAGAAGATGTGGTATCCTTGACTGGTACTTTTGCGCAGAGGACCGAGCAGTCAAGAGCACCGGTGACATTAACTTGTGTAGAGGATGGTCTCCTTTTGCGCAGGAGGCGTGAGAGGCAGATTTCACGCGTAACATTGAGTGTACCAGATGTTCTAGATGCATGATTGACTGTATGAAGGCATTCATCAGTCGGCTACGTGGCGGCACACACGAACGAACAACAATCGGATATTTGACAAACATACCTCTGGGAGATAAAGAAACTGCAGATATGTTCTCTTAACATGGGATTCCGTAAGCTCCTCCGTGTGATCAAAGGGATACTCGCGTGAAAGAGACCGTTCTTGCGTGACCGTCCATCTGACAGGACAGTCGGTTCGTATCTGGTACGACAGGTCAGAAATAGTAGCCATAGATCCACTTAATTCTTTGAATAATTTCTGTGATAGTCCGTCAGTCTTTGTCGGTGTACTCGGATAGTACTTCAGAGGCTCGAACGACGCAGTGGTTGAAGAAGTCGAGCGCTAAAACGCGACCGTGGCAGGAGGAACGAAATGTCACATTTCACGTGCTTTGTGACTCTCGAGGATTTTTCTCTGCCATCGTGACTCGCTGAGACCTCCCTTCCCTTTCGTGTCGGTGTTTCATTTCTACCTTTATCTCTCGATTGATCTCGAGACTGACGGATGACCATTTTGTTGTAATGTAGGGGATTGTAGGTAGTGCGTAGACTATAGTACACGCGATCAATCCTCCCGCTGCCTTCCGAGTATCGGTCACGCAGCTGTCTCCTGCTTTTGTCTTTCATTTCGGGAAAGTACCATCCATACATGGTCTCGATCTTCCCGATTTGTCTTGTGCCAAGTTGTCTGTCAAAGTCGGTGAACCGGCGGAAGAGGACCGATACCGATACCTACATACCGATACTAGTACTCACCTCCTCTCTGTCTATGTCTATTCCCGCACCGAAATGTTTACGGACTCGCCGTTCCTACCTGTGTATGGTGATAAAGTTATTCCGCGTTGATGCACTGGACTGCCCCGGCCCCCAAGCAGGGGACTTGATCAGGACATTTCGCGACCGATTCCCAATTGATCTTATCTTACTCATAGCCGCTGCCTACCGTTCCGCATCTTCCACTCAACGGAAGCAAACCACTTATCACAATAGTGAATCCGAATGTCTTAGCTAGTACTACCACTCCGGCTCACTCCTTTTCCGTTATGAATGCCCCATTTACATCGGGAGCGATTACCCAGCATTGCACGCATGATACATGTGCGGGGGTACCGGTACGTTAAGGGTACGTGACCTCTATATTATGAGCTTGGCGGTGGTCGTTGACCAGGTTACAGCAGGTTACAGTTACAGCGCCGGCGCCGGGATCGTCTTTTTCGTTGACAATGGTAGGCCATAGTCCGTGGCCCAAATCGCATTTCAAAGGTGCGTTGTAATCGTGGAAGTGTATCTAATGAACGTTACTGTACATTGCAGCCGAAAGCGCCTGCGATTCACAAGGGAGTTTAGGAGCGTGTTGGTCGTCAACGAAAGCTGCTTCCCATACGCACGCCTGTCACAGATCACCTTCGATTGTGAGCTGACTGAATCAGTCAGTGCAAGCATGTCTGCTTGTCGTTCATCCGGTGCGAGCCGCAGAGGGCCAGGAGAGCCCATCTATTGAATCGATGGTGCCGTACGTCTAGCCGAGCGCTCTGCGTACCCTGTTAAACCTGTTTCCATAGTTTCAGGGCCTGAAATATATGTTTGTCTGCTCACAACTGACGCATTGGTCTTGCAGGGTTTCTCCAACTCTCGAATCATGGATTGGAGGCTTCGAGTACACATATCGGCCTCGCCACACCTTTTGTACGGTAGGTATTGACCGTGATTTTCGATCTCAGCTCGGAAGCGAGAACGCGATCGCCTTCTGTTAATGGAAACCACGTGTTCATTGTGCGACCCAAATATGGCAAGACTACAATGTCCCTTTATTCCGGAGAGGCCGCATCAAATTACACCAATCTATTACCGCGATCTCTCTCAAACAGTCTTTCGACGCAACGTCGGCTTGGGGCTTAGAACCGTCTATGAACATTTCAACTCCCGCCGCTTGCCCGCTTACGATTACCTGCGTCGGCGCACACTCGGGAGGGTTCAGAACTTGCTCGGTGGCATCCTGCAACGCCGGTTGCATACGGTATGATGCGTGGTAACGGAGGCAAAGTCTACGCTCTCTCAGCCCTTTCTCCGCGACGTATACCCGGAATTCATCTCAGAAATGTGGGTGTCACGGGGCTCGTCTTAACCGAAGCGGTTTAGCACGCCGAAAACGCTGGCAACCAAGGAAGCAAAGTCGTCCAGGGCTCGCCCCTCATGCTGCGTTCTTCATAACGACAAATGATTATCGGTTGTGTTTCGTAGCTGCCTCTTCAAAGATCCGCGTGCCGGTCCCAGATCTTCTGCTCATTTGTCCCTTTGTATGCTCATCCCCTTCTCCTTCCTCGTGTTCGTTCGTCACTCCTCCCCAATGCTCTAAGGCTCGCTGCAGAGACGTCGTAACTGTATACTGTCCTTTTGAGGCTATTATCCAGTTCGATGCTGTGTTCTCATACTTCTTATCCAAAACCTAATACCTCATATAATAGTTACGCATCATCCTCTACTTTGCCACACATTGAAACTTCAGCTTCTTGCCCCTCTGAGGCGCCACATTTCGAAACAAGCACCCCCGGGAGCGTATTCTCTTCCCCCCCTCATTTCCTCGGTCTCCAAACTCGTGGAGTTTCGCCCGCTTACACATCGTCTGGTGAAGACGGCAAATCACCGCACTCAAACTCTGCACCTACTTCTTGCCCAATGGAGGGCAAAGGGAAAGACAGGGATGAGTCCACACGCTCGAGTCCATCAGCATCCTCGTCGCAGGGAGACATGGCGGATACGGAGTTGGAGGCAGGTTCAAGTCAACCGACTGAACAAGGGGAGAGCGCCCCGCCTCCACCGAAGAAGAAAAGGACGAGAACATTGACCACACCACACCAATCAGCTGTGCTCCATGCACTCCTTGCTCAGGTAGGGGATAGCGTCTTCTGTGTTCTTATTTGTCTGATTGTGAATTCCCATAGTCACGATTTCCTACCACGGCGATGCGCGAGGAAGTAGGACGGTCCATCGGGTTGAGCGCCCGTAAGGTGCAGGTAAGTTTTGTATTATCTCTTGACTCGACGCGTTTGACACTCACAACATTTGCATTAGATATGGTTCCAGGCAAGTCTCATGGCTTGTATGACGCGTTAGGCAATGCTGATCATATTTCGTTGTGCCACAGAATCAACGCCAGAAGGCGCGACGACCACGAGGTCAAAATGTCCCTCCATTGACGCGTCCACCTCAGTTTGGACCCTTTCCCAACGTTCCTTCGGGTTCTACTATGGGCATGGCGCCAGCGCCCGGCACTCCCACAGAAGGAGGCCCTTCAAATTTCGCTGGTGGTCCCATCGCCTCCCTGCCAGATCCCGACCAACTAGCTCCCCTCTTCAGCGCATCTTCGTCCGCCCCTTCGAGTGCAAGCCTCAGTCCCGAATATTTCACACATGGTACAAGCAGATTCGGCAGACCACCAGGAGGTTCAGTCGCTCAACTTTCTGGACCAGGCATTCCTGGCCCGAGCACAGAACCGTCTATGCTTGGACCTGCACCGAGAGGACGTTCAGTGGGACCCCGCTTAAGGCGGGGGTCAGTAAGGTCGTCAACTCGTTTTCCAGATCCCTATCCTCGCACTTCTGCCGCTGGAGAAATCCAGGAAACCCATCGATTGAGCCCACGTCCAACTCGAAGTCTTCCGCCTGCCGCCATGCCTCTGCACGGAGACGAAGACTTCCCCATCACACTGCCTCCTTTGATGTTGAACCGTTCTCCGAGTCCCGACGCTCATAGATTGCCAGGATCTAGTACAGGCCCACGACGTCGTGTGCGCTCTCCCCTCGCCTCCTCATCCCACACCCCCAGGTATACAGGACTCCATGGTCAATCCTTCGTTGACACAGAGTCGGCGTTCGCTCATCAGACTCCGATGATGAACATGCCACCTCCATTCACATTGCAGCCTCCTCCGCTCTGGGACGACCCCGCATTTTCTCCATTCAACCCTCCCGGCCCTTCCTCACGCCCCGGAAGTTCCTACCACCCTAGTAGCTCACACAGTCTTTCTCGCAGCCAAGCCCGACTGCCATCCCCACCTCATTATAGTTCTGGTTTTACGACAACCACGTCACCAACTGCACTACCCTCTTTAACGAATCTCTTTTATGAGGGCGTTGCAGGCCCTCCGTCAGATGTAACGCTACCCCCTATTCGCACTCGTTTTGATGTTGTACGACAGGCGGGTCCTCCCCACGAGACAACTTTGCCTCAACCATCTCCCACTATGCGTCTTCCTCCTCGTCAGGGTGCTATGGTCGCCCAGCCAGGTCCGTCGCGTCTCCGTGACGACGACGATGAACCCGAGGATAGGCGCGATGTACACCAGCCACCACCACGCTAGGGTTTTCGTTTCGGTCCACTCTCATTCATTTTGTTGTAAAACGAAACACACGAAGCAGGTTTTCTCTCACGTCCAATGAGCTCTCTCTCTCTCTCTCTCTTCCTACGGTATACCAAGTCATATTACGGTAATCTGTTGCTTTCGATACGGTCTCTCCGCTACAATCTCCTCCCTCGTAATCTACATCTTGCATTGCTAGCACACGCGTATATCACCATATCCCTAACTATTCACTCATCTATTTCCTGGCATCATCATCATCATCATCATCCTCTACCTAGCGTAGATATAATCCTAATCTCTTCTGAGTCTTGTCTCGCCCTATATCTACCAGCGTCGCCATGTTGTCTGTTCTAATTTCGCAGCAACATCTTATTGTAGCGACCGTAATGATACCCTACAATTCATCTGTCTTCCTTTATGTGCAACGACGACCAGGTCGACAACTCAACGCTACTCCCGCTCCGAATGTGGCCTCACAAGAGTTTTCTGCGAAGACTCAGCAATGGCACCGGTATCGCCAGACACCACCTCCGGCCCGTCAATACCCCTCCTCTTCTCCGCCGCTAGCCTTGCACGCAACCGCACCTGACGACGTAACCTCTCCTCCGCATCTGCCCCGTTACTACCAGCCGCGTGGTGTGCACGTTCAGGGTGGTGGTGCGCAGACAGCCCGCCTGATCCCCCCCGCTCCTCCGTTCCTGACGTATAAGAGGACAATGAATCCGAGATGCCCGCCGTTCCCATCTGCTGAAGCCGCTTCTCGTCTTCCAGCTTGCTGAACAGTCTGGCGCGAAGAGCAGGGGCGCTTGCCGACTTCTCGTTACTTAATGAATTCGAAGATGGGGGCGCCGCGTCGTCCTCTGCGACCTGCATTGGCCCGGAATCCGAGCGGGTTTCCGCAGCGTCGATAGTGCGATTAGATTCTGGCACATCAGCTGTTACCATGGTAGCACGCGAGAGTGCGTGCGGAGAATGGCTTGTGATTTTCGTCGAGGCCATGTGAGCGATTGAGTTCGGAGGATTCGAAGAACGATGTGCTGAGATCTTGTCACCGTGGGTAGTTGAACGGTGAGCTACATGATCATCCACAACTCGGAGGCTATTGAGGTTGGAGGAAATACTGGTATCTGGATCTGATAGTCGCGACAGCAAAGACGGAGTCTCAAGGTGAGAGTCGCTTCCACCGTGATTGGGCAACGTCGAATTCGAGCCGTGGAGAGAAGAACGGCCCGCTGCTGCACGAGCGGCTCCCTTGACCGACAACTCGGTAGTGTGAATCGGCGTAGATGCTGTCTCACTGATCGGTTGTTTGGCAGTACTTCGCCGACCAGCGAACTGATTAGATAGGTGAGCCTGAACCGAAGCCCAAGCATTACGACGGATACGAGGTTTGCCGTTTCCGGTTGGCGCAATATCGACAGGAATAGGAGTCCGAGAATCAGGCAAGGAGGAGGCTAGGTCGACAGAGACAACACTGCCCGAGTCATCGGTGTCTTGAGTACGCCGGCTCGTCGAATCATTAACTGAAGGGTCTTGCGACTCCACAGCTTTAGCTTGCAGCTTGCCAGTATCCTGTGGATAGGCTCTGCCTTTGCCTTTTACATCCCGATGGTCAATAGTCTGGGGCGCCTGCTCATAATTACCGAGGTCCCCATTTTGCTGTACGTCATCAGACAACCTTCTGGAAGACTCTGCCGCGGCAGCAGCAGAACCGCGAGCGGGAGAACCATGTGGAGGCCTCCGTCGATCGATAACATCTTCTCGTGAAGGTGACCGAGGACGTAGTTCGGAGACCGAAGCGTCATTTGACGAGTGCCCAGAACGGCGATTCGAGTGCGAACGAGAGCGAGAGCGGGCAGGTGGTGAGCGAGAACGTGAGGTTGATCTCCATCGTCTGCTTCTCTCACCCCAGGTAGGCGGTGGTAAATTGTCCGGAATGTCATACTAAACGTGAGTCAGCTATTGCACAATACAGTCCCGACATACCAATATTGCATACAAATGCTCACCTGAACAACAGAGTCGTACATTGATAACTCCCGATACGGGGAGCGAAGGTAGCAATAGAGTTCTGACAGAGTGTGAAAATAGTCAGTAACGTTGGCAAAGAAGTGGTCTGGAGAAAACACGTATCCATGGGGAAAGATGTGCCGTTATTAAGGAATGTATATGACTAGCAGGACTGCCGTGACTGCTCTCTCGTCCACGCGGATGGCAAGCGCAATCTTCGTTGTACCAGGGCAAGTCATTTGAAGAAAAACACATACCGTGTGCGAAGTGCTCTGCGTTTGCGTGCGGACTGGAACTAGATCCACTGATTTGAAGGTCATGCTCGGCATCCATGTCGAGAAATTCCGCGAGAAGCTTCACAGCGGGCTCAGACCGGATATCCAAAGACTTCATGAGAGAAATGGTGAAAGTAGTGAGAAACTGTTTACGGACACATCAGCACATGTTCGACAACTTAAGGGACGAGAAGATGATATTCACCTCTACATCGAGGCAACCCCAAACCCTGAGCTCACGTCTCACAAAGATGGTTGCACGAGTGACAAGGTCCGAGTTGGCAGCAAACTGCGCAGGGATTGGAAATGGTCGATAACGAGTAAATGAATTGGACGCAACGTGCTGCAGTACGTTCATTATTAGACGATGTCATTATAGACTATGCATAACGCACCTTCGCATATAGCCTGTGCCGGTATATCCATCGCCGCTTGTCTATGGCTCTTTCAAACTCGTCTATGGCTGCCGCTTCGCGATCTTGCGCCCTTCTACTGCTCCTGCCCCATGTCACTTCTCTCCGAGCTCTGCGTGGCAGTGCACCATTGCTTCGATGCGAAGAAGGCAGCAACTGCGGTGATTTTGGAGAGTTTTGCAACGGTGTAAGAAAGTGTTTCTGGAAGTCATATTTGGAGCGGATATGATGTATGAGATAGTCCCCAACGTTTTGAGAACACAATGGACATCTACGAGATTGTGCTGCGGACACAAAATCGTTGTTTAGCAAGGGAGATCGTTCCAAGCCGAGCTGACTCACCTGTCCATACCAGAAGACACTCGAAGCAGAACTCGTGTGAGCAAGTTGGGATGACGGTGCGGTCTACGATAGGCTGGAGACAGATGCTGCAATGATCATCATCTACTTCCGGTTCTTCCTCCTGCTCCGTTGGGTTCCATTGCTCGTCCAAAGCGACCGGCTCGAGCTTGATGCGTTTCGAGGGCGGACTGGAGGTAGAAGCGCGAGCGGTCATAGACTTTATGAATAATGGGGACAATATTCGTACAAGTTCTCCTGATGGCCGTCTCTGCGCCGATGTGTACGACGTCGAGGATGTCGTTGACGATGATAACAAATGATGAGGACGACCTTGAGCGACTGGCGCCGTAATATCAGTGGCAACTAGTATGGGCGTCTATGTATACAGCATCCTTGGCAGTGATATCCAACTATCACGACGAGCACATCGGCGAACACGACGTCGAGATAATCGGAGATGACCAGTAGACTGCCGAAGCTTGTTGCATTTGACTTAGAGTGCGTGGTTTCGCCCTTTTGTTACTACTTGTGTGCTGAACGAAGATACTATTTGCTCTAGCACAGCTATACCTTGTGGGATCTTTGGATTGATACCCATATTGCTCGTATGTCAATCTCATGACCTTTGGCATATTCATCTTTCAAGTGCCACGACGTACAGCACCATTGAGGCGAGCGGGAGATACTCCGAACCAAGTGATAGACAGGTACGACATCGTGCTGCTCACTTTGACCTAGTCATCAGGAATTCCACAGATACGCACAGAAATTTGGCTTCTATCGAGATGTTGCCGAGATACTGCACCGGCTACGCGCTGCAGGTGTAGTTATCGCGGCGTGTTCAAGGACATCTGCGCCAGCACTGTAAGTAACGACCCGGTCGGACAGACCCATCACCGCACTGATCACACACGCCACAGAGCCCGTGAGGCGCTGTCTTTGCTTCTGGTACCGCCCAACGCAGGTCAGAAACATACTGTACCTGCCCCTGCGATCACATTCTTTGATCAGCAAGAGATATACCCTGGTAAGCATGTGCATATTGACATTGTCGCGAAGATTCTGACCCAGCGACGTTGCAGGTTCTAAGATCGCTCATTTTAAGAAGTTGCATCAGAAAACGGGTATCCCGTACACCGAGATGGTGCGTAATCAGTCTCACGTCCTCATTGTCTGAGCTCATAGCCCACAAAGCTTTTCTACGACGACGAGCCTCGTAACAGAGAAGTCGAATCACTTGGTGCGCGCATAATGATTTAGTAGCCTGTCATTTCTTACCTGATTGTCAGGAGTCACTTTCTGCGTCGTTCGGAAGGGTCTGGATGATCGTACTTTCGAGCGTGGCTTGACGGTGTGGCGAAATCGTCATCCTGTAGACGTTGCTGCTGTCATCCATCGTCAATGACGAAGTCGGAGAGAATGCTGTCTGATTTGTTCCCAATCCTGTGCGTAGAATGGCCATTTATCTATGATCGCATTCAAGATAGCTTGGATGATTCGAGCGGTCGTGAAAGACGAGTGACAATTGCCTTAGATCTCCTTCTCGGACCAATTCGGCGGCAACGGGGGTTTGCAAC
This sequence comes from Antrodiella citrinella, assembly GCA_004802725.1. Classification (NCBI taxonomy): domain Eukaryota; kingdom Fungi; phylum Basidiomycota; class Agaricomycetes; order Polyporales; family Steccherinaceae; genus Antrodiella; species Antrodiella citrinella. Next base: position 27,263 of record SGPM01000301.1, read on the forward strand.
TTGCGAGTTTTCCGTGACGTCGGTCGAATGTACCGCCTCGGCGAGGATCCTTTTGTGAAAGCAGTGTGCTTGAATCCGTGCAGGACGTTGTCACCTAGATTCGAGATCTACTTATTACCTCGGAGCTGAAAGTGCTCAATCATTCTGACATCTTGACCGAACGTATGTGCTCCGAGGAGGAATGTCAAGATATGTTTGCGTCCGTGCGACCACACGATCGACTATTCCGCCGATGCAAATGCGGAACGCTCCACTGGTCAGAAGGTAGATCGATCGGTCTTGTGTATCCCGGGACCCGCAACACTCGGCTCCGGTGTGACAACCTGCTACTCATGCTGCATATGTTGCAGTACGCCTGTGCCCGCATCAGCCATGTTTATTGACAAGTGAGTTGAGTGTTCAATNTGTTACATTTAATTTTGATTGGAATCTTAGTGGCAGAAAATACACATGTCCTGCTCTTTCGCCTTCTCAGCAACTTAGCAACTCGGACGTCTCGGGCAAGTATAGTTGTGAATGTCGTCACAGCATTCTCTTTCTGACCTTACTTCCTACGCNGCGAGATGCCACGCAGTGATCATTCTGTTCTTATGCACACGATTCCGAGTCACCGAGACCTCCCAAGGGACCGACGCAACGACCATCATGTCACTACCGACCGCAAATGATGCATCTTTCGGCGTTGGATAGCCTCGTGGTTCGTTTTTCCACGGTCATGATACCCATGTGTACTCGCTCAATAATCAATAGGAGGATTCTGCATACATAGGAGACCGCCCTCGATCTTCTTGNGCAGCTCCATGNCAATCGTCGGCCGAAACACATTGTCGATACTATCGCAACCCGACGGTCCAACTATAGCATGCCAAGTCGTTGCAAGAACTCTTCTATTTTTCTTTGGTGNGCGCCTGGTCTAAGCCTTTGACGTCGACGTCATAATTATTGTCAGCGCAACACCACTGGCAGTCTGTTAATATNGTGGCGGAACTGACACAGATATGATTCTAGGTCTTTGCNNGCGGAGATACCCGACGTGACTCAGGAGAGGCATTTTCTCAACTAATCGCCAGTTCATCTCGGTCAGCCAATCTTAGAAATACACGTTGCCAGCTCATTTTTGTGTCCAGAAGTCTAACNGAGCAGTCCTTCCTCATTGAAGCAATCAGGTGCGTCGTCACACTAACGGTGCCGGAACAATTGATTCAGGACGCATTTTGACTTCTTTTGTGTCTCTGAGCATTAAAATCCAAATTCACCCGTCCGTTTCCAGATGATCGGATACGCAATACACAAGCTAACGGCCGACNTGTCCACGCAAGCTACAGTGCTGATACACCCCGTCCACCGACACGATCAGCCTAAACGTCCGCAGAACCCANTCTGGTGGTTGGACCTTGCGGCGGGCGCATCCGCGGACCTTTCAGCTTCTGACTCGTCNCTTGAAAGTTCCTCCGGGATGGTAATCGCAGAGCTCAGATCGTGAGCTTTATTTAGCCACATAAATGAGCGGTGAGCGCAAACTTTGTGTAACTTTCGTATGACTCATACTNACATTGTTCCGNCGGAGGACTTTTCCGTATGGATCCATTGTCATGGCTGGGCGGTATATAGCAGACCCGCTCAATGTTACGACTGCGGATCGTGGAAGTGCAGGGTCGGTCCCATTCGTCATCATAGCGACAGGATACTGGACTACGACGACAGTTGCCGGACAGTACGCCACTCAATTTTCAATTGAGTTCTGCTGACTATTGTGGACTCGTCGGGCTGTCATAGAAAATCATGCGCAAACGACTTCTTCTGCGGACGACTCGGGCTGGAATGTCGAATTTCCAGTTCCCCGAGCTTCGCGATTTATAACGGATCGGTCGGCATGTCATATTTTCAGATGGTATATGAAGCTCTGACCCTCTGATTTCATTCTCGTCCGGATGGATCGTCCCGATTGGGGCGACCTTGTTCACGATGGCGAGTCCTCTGTAACAGTCCAAGTTGGAGCCATAAGACCCATTGTGCTTTGCTTCGCGACAAGTTCTGAAGGACAAAGACAACGTACGGACTCTTTTGCTCTTGTCTGCTGACTGAATGGCGACGACGACAAGAAACAAGCCACGCCACAGTCACCCCCACAGCGTCTTCCAGGAACAAGAAGTGCTCTTGTGATCAGTTATCTTCGGCATCGTAAGATGTTGATCCATGTTATTGCCTCCAGGATCGCTCCATCTAGGCCCCACAAACGGACCTTATAGTTTCGTGATTTTTGGGTAGACTCGGACTAGTGTATTTAATCATCGATGAACGAGGCAGCTGTTCCCATTTATCTTCGCGCTCTGCTTTCCATCTTACAGAATCCGCATCTATAGAACGTCCTGGCCCGGCTCCTCGTCCCAGCTTTACACATAGAGCAGCTATTTGAATGTGCCGCAAGGCTTCGCCTGTCGTACCCTTGACTCGAATTCACGGTAGGTTTGCAGTTCAGTGGTTCTACGGCTGCAAGTTCTTGCTATAGGATTTGTCATGTTGGAACCCGTAGACTGGTAATGCCACAACAGTAGATACACGGGTCATGGATAGTAGATTGATATGTCCAATGTGCCGTCATATGTGGTTGCCACAATACGCATGAACCCTCCCCGTCCGACTCATTCGTCCCACAGCATACCCTAAGACCTATCAGATCTTTCCACGGTCTATTCTGCTGCGCTCAAACACCTGTTAGCATCTCCGGCCGCTGTGAATACCATCACACAGGTCAAGGAGTCTTTTCGTATAACCACCGGGGAGTGCTCAGTTGCGACTCGGAAGCTGCGCCCGCGAGAGCCTCCGAGTGACTACACCTTCCTGTGTCCGGAGCTCCCATCGCAGGCATGCAAAGTCAGCAGTTCCCGGACGCACTGGACAACGGAAGCCGATGAATTTTGCTATGGAATGGCAGTAAGGAAACGAACAAGACGTCCAAAAGCAGTGCGAAACGTTTGATCCTCATGGATGCGCCGCAAGATTGAATTGGCGCCCATCACTATCTAACGGCATATTTTGACAGCGGCAAAACAAGAAGATGTTTTCTGCCCCGACTTTCACCATGACTAGGCTCTTTCTCCGGAGCTTTGAAAACCTATAAAGCCAAAGCTTGTGCCTCTTTTCACTTTGATTCCTCTTCTTACGATCGTCTCTCTTCATGACACTTTCTGTAATCACGACCTTTCGACCCCTTCACCTCGCCACACCACCATGCCTTCTCCAACCCCCCCTCTCAGTATCACTTGGTCACAACCAAAACTACCGGTCACGAAACCTGACCCCCTGAAACCTCTCAATGATATCGCACTCACTCCCGACTTCCTTCCTGTGGTACTAAGCGACCTGTCATTGCGTATCGAGAAATACTTCGGGAACATTGGCCCCGTCGAGATTGTCATTCACGGTGGTGCAGCCATGGTGCTCCATAAAGACATCACCACACGTAAACAGACCTTTGATGTCGACTACTTGCACAGAGCATTCGAGATGCATTGGAAGAAGCACGTGGGTCTATGTGATGCTGGTGCCAGGCTGCGGAAATGCATATTGGAGACGGGGGATTATTTTCGTCTTGGTAGAAACTGGATGAACTCCGTGGGAGATAAATCCATAGCCCACGCCTTCGAGTATGTCGTCTGACTTCTTTGCTCACGATTACCATTTGCCTAACATACCTTTATAGCCCCACAACCGGAGACACATACGATTGCATGTGGGACGCCGCAATGAGCCCCGAGAACAGGAAAGAAAACACCGTCTACAGTTCGCGCCGCCTGACGCTGATCGCTGTACCCTGGTACTGGGCTGCCGCGAATAAGTTGGATCGGTTCCTTCCCAAAGACGCTACCGACGTCGCGGACATTTTGGAGCTGCTCATGTGGCAACGGCGAAGCAAATGGACCCCTTTGGCTATTGAAAAGTGGCTAAAGGAAAATTGCTTGGAGATGTATTACGATCGCTACCCGCCGGAGAGACTGCAGAAGCTCCGATCTAAGATCACCGAAACGATGGTCGTCTGGGAGCAACTCATGCACGACCGTCGCAAGGAGGCGGCATTGCAGGCTCAGCGGCGGGCCTACGAGGAGACGCACCCCCTGGGGCCTCCGCTGGGTGACCCTCACCCACAGGCGCATCCAGAGGCGCATCCGCAGTCGCAGCCCCAAGCTCAACCGCGGGCTCGAGATCTGCGGGATTTCCCAAGGGCCCCGCAAGCCTACATAAACGGCCCGCAGCCGTTCATGCCAGTGTACCCGCAACCTTACATGCAAGGCCATCCACAGGCTTACATGCAAGCATTCCCGCAAGCATATCCGCGAGGCTACCCCATGCCACCTGCGCAGAATGCGCCGCAGCATATGCGGGTTGCCCCATCCCGCTCGAAGTAGTCGTACCCATTCACATCATGTATCGCTATCCCTCTTTGACCTTTGCTTCAGATCATTTTAGATTCCCATATTCCCCACTGCTCTGTCAACTTCATACCCTGTTCTCGCATATATCTTATTTGCTACGACTTCGCGCTTCACGTTTGCTTCAGGATTCACGATCGACCTATGTCACTATTCCTCTAATGTCCTCGCCAATGCCCTTATCTCCATTACATTTTGACGACACCCAGTATCTTACTATTCTTTAATGAATGCTTGTAGATAACGACAATGATGTTCGGCTTGTCCGTCCGACTTTGCGACGAACTCTGCATAAAAATACGGTGTGGACCGTAATTCACTTTTCGGCCAGAACTGTGCAATTGAGCCTTTTGGGTGACAATTGACGCGATGTGATGTACGCCCCGGTCTCGTGCACATCAAGATAAGCTGACGCGGCCGCTGTCTGAGTCGAAATACCTATAATCAATAAGCCAGTACCGGCAAGTCAACAGGCCAGCTACGCAGGAGGTGAGGTAACTTACGAAAAGCCCGGTAGCGCAAACTGAACTACTCGTATAAGGTAGGCGCAGGTCAGATCCAACCACTATGTGATGTTACGCTGATCGGATCAGAAAATGCACGTGATGCAGAATATACTGTGTTTGGCAGGAAGGAAACCGGCAACACAAGAAGGCTAACGACGTGTGCGTAATACATGAAAATGTTAACATACTGTAGCATGTTTATTATAGGTGAGTTGACTTGCAATATTAATGCATGATCTGAATCACAATACAACGGGCAGCGACTCTATGTAAGAAGACATGAGGCATACACTCCCAGCGACGTAAACGGTAAAACACAATTTGCATGTTGTAAATCTAGACCCGCTCCACGTGGTCCAGACTCCCGACATTCATGCTAGCTCTGAGCTAGATCCCAGATCTCCGATCTGGCCAATTCCCTTATCTCATCTCTCTGCATCGATATTTCCTCTTTGAGTTTTACCGGCACTCTCCGTTCCTGCCTCACTGCACATTCACGTCGCAGTTGTATACTTTCGTCTTTTCCGCTCTTCTTTTGATTTCTCATCCTACGCCTCGAACACCTCCTGATATTACTCAGTGTTCCATCTTCAAAGTTCTAGGTTTTTCTCGCTTTTCACATGCGTCTTAACAGTAGCTCTAGGCGTATATCATTTTTGTATTTAAACTCCGACTTCGTATGTATGCGAATTCATCTGTTGATTTTCCCCCACTATCGTGTGCTATTTTTGCCACTTTACAACACTTTCCATGACTGCTCTATCGCAAATATCACGTATTCTTTTCATCTCGTAATTGCTTTGTTCCATTATTCGCATGTAATACCTCTGGAAAGAACACTCTCGTACATTTATCGTTATTCTTACTCGTCTTGCTTATGTACAGTATAGCCACATAGAAATTCGCCTACATGCCGCACACCCATGAATCGTTTTTCTCAAACTTCCTCCACTGCTACGAATTTACATCGATACATAGCTCGGACTGAATGGTCCACCTCCATTGCATTGACGTTGTCGTCGTCATCAGATTCGATCTCAATGATCTCGTCGGCATGCTGCTCAAGCTCAGCATCCTCCTCCTCTTCTGTTTGAACGGACGCAGCGCGGGGGCGAACAGGAGCAGACACATAAGTTGAAGGATGGGTGTTGGTAGTCTTTGAAGGCACAGCAGCCTTGGACGAGGTGTGACCTGTGTGTGCGGTCGAATTGATGTTAGGTCTGAGGGTTTTCATAGATTGGAAGTATTTGGTTTGATCTCACTTTCGCTTTTTGGGGGGTTGAGAGCTGTCTGACATCGCAGGCAGGACGTAGTCAGTGAGGACGAGTACTGTCTGGCTCTTGCATGTTATGACTACCGTTGTTTACTTTGACCGCGAGCGACGCCCGGGCCGACGATGGCCTGCACGGCCCGTTTGACGGCGATGAGCGCAAGTGATGACGTGATGGGG
>SGPM01000302.1:0-33573 GCA_004802725.1 Antrodiella citrinella
ACCAATGCGAGTGTGGGCGTTTTCTCACTAGCCAGCAGTTCTTGCACGCGATGTGGGAGCTTGAGAAGACGGTGAATGTCTCGTAAAACACGGAGCTCGTTCTCCGTCAAAAGGGTGCCATCGAGATCGCGTTGATACTTGGGCAGCTCGATGAATTTCTTGATCGCCTGTAACGATGTGATCAGTGAAAGGGAACTTCAAACTTGAAGTGACTACTCAACAGTCAGATGATGTCGGAGACGTACAGGATAGAGTTCAAGAGCACGATCAATCATGAGGTACGTAGAAGACCAACGAACTTCCATATCGCGCAGAAGCTGCACTGGTCGGAGCTTCTGTTGGAAAGAACCATCTGCATTTCCCTTCAGGATGATGTCATGGAAGTCATCCCGACGAAGTCGAGATACACGACAGCTCGAAACCAGTTTACGCACACGAGCCACTGGATCACGAAGCAATGCCACATGATACGACGGATCTGCTTCGAGTGCAGTACGAGTGGCGACGGGCGGGTCTTCCACATCGTCGTCCAAGTCAGTGGCATCGAACGTGAATGTCGAAAGAGGCTCCACTTCTGTGAGTTTCGCAAGTGCTGCTTGCACGGCGAGATTTATGACATGTGGAAAGCATCTGTCGCAGAACATGTCAGAGGTCATGTATGCAAATAAGATACTACTAATACATACCTGATGCGATTACCATCCCGATGAAAACGAATGCCAGCAGCCGTCAGAAGCCGCTCAAGTTCCTCCATCATGGTATCGCCACTTGACGCGTTATCCATAGTGAGCATACCAATCTTCAAACTTTGTCAGATCTTATTCAAGTTCACATGGTAAGAACGCGAAACATACCTTGTGTAGAATACCCAGCTCTCGTAAGATGTGCACGAATTGCCTTGCGAGATCAACACCTGTATGTGTACCTTTGATGAAACGAAATGCTCCGAGACGCGCGCGCAGCCTCAGATGACCACGATCATCCTTGTTAATGAAGTGAAGTGTCACACCCATAAATCCACGTATATTCTTGTCGGACCAAACATCACATGTGAACGAAACACGACCGAGCGCGTTCTGTGATCAAAATGAAAGCATCAGTGTTACCACGGTGGTACATTCAATTACTGTTACTCACCTGCACGTCGTCTTCCAACTTCAGGTGCTCCGTCTTGAACATCTTCCCAAGAAGAGTCGTCAAATAGGTCCGATGAGGGATGTCGTCATTGGTAAGGTCTGCGTTGAGATAAAGTAGGAGATCTCTGAATTCGTCGGTTGAGGTGACATTGATTGACTATTGACATATTGTTAAGGCGTGAATACATATATGGATAGACACGACGTACCTGATCATCTGCTACTATCCAACGCACCAGCAACTCATGAAAGCGAGCGATAGTGAACGCCTCACGGACTTCAAACTGCTGAGCATCGTTTGATTCCGTACTGCGCAGATTATCCTCCCATCCCTTAAGACCGAGACCAATCACGGTCTCACGGTACTCTTTGGGATGGTACCGTACAAGATGTTTACGGATTGCGGTCGTCTGACCATTCTGTACCTTCCACGCTGTCCAATTCTTGGAATCACTAAGTAAAGAAAACAATGAGCTGTCATGAGACTAATCAGAGACTCNGAAAGTGTTGACGTACAGTGGACAGAGACGACAGGAAACATAAGCCTCCTTGCCTTTAGGTACAAGCGGCTTCCCCATGTAGAGCGGAGGAGCTGTGTCGGGCAGGCTCGTAGGCTTGTGAGAGCTCTCGCCGTTTGGTCGGGTGAAGAACCAACAATCNCTTGCAGANGCTGCTGAGTTCTGGCGTGCTTCCTTTAGAAGNGACTTGTAGCCAGGAACCTCAGCATCTGCGAGGAGAGAAGGAGCAAGTGCAGGGTGTGGTGCAGTCGTCTNGACACCCGCGTTCGGCATCAACGATGGACCAACACCAGGGACACCTGGGCCTGTATACTCGGAGTCGTTGTCCTTACTAATACGTCGACGCTGAGTAGTTCGCGCTNNGCCGTTCCTGGTAGTACTGGCAGCTCGCGAGCGTTTTTGACCTCGTCGAGAAGGAGAGAGATTGATAGTGGTAGTGTTGGTGACGGTGGTAGGAAGTGCTAGAGCAGTCGGTGGATAAGGATTGTGTGCATACATTTGGTATGAACCTCCAGCCTGAGGATGGCCGCCCGAAGCGGGATAAAAGGGTGGTGGCATCCCATGATGCGGAGCAGGTGTGTAGTAGCCTTGTGGGGCATACTGTGTGCCATGGTATGGCGGATAGTAATGCGGTGGGTACTGAGGAGGNGGCTGAGGTGCAGGTGTCGAAGCAGTCGTAGGAGGAAAGGGAGTATGGTTCCGCACTACCAGCCGGTATAGCAGAGTGAGGCGGACTCGGAGCCGAGCNGGAAGGTGTTGAAGGTCGTCCAGAAGGCGTGTAAGAACCAGGGCCACCAGACCATTGGTACGAGAACGTCGAGAAGCTTTGACGTGTGGGAGTTCCCTAGTAAAATCCCAATCAGTTTCTGTAAAGCTCACTCAAAGCAAGAAACGAACAACATACCTCGTGTGACGGAACTACTACGAGAGGTCTGTCCTCCCCTGCATACAAGCCACAGCCACAGGGTGTACCAGCCGGACATTGACAGACTGGCTGTGTGACCACTGGCATACCACTGTGGCCGGAAGCCATGTTGCAAGGGAGAGGCCCACAATCCGAGCTCGAGTCTGAGTGAAGAAGGCGGGGAAATAGTGAGCGGATATCTTCATCGAAAGATAGGAACATTTTATACTTACAGCCCGCTGCGCACGGTCTCTTTAAGGCATTGGCAATTGTCGAAACAAAACAAACAGGAGCGGTACTACCGTTCTGCAAGATATAAGATCGAACGAACAATACATCGAGGCGGGACTCACCAGAATGAGCAGATCCGTAGGTCGCCTTTGATTCGGACACCGAGCCGCAAGACCGCTAGCGCGAGGCTGCGCGACAATAGATGTACCTATAAAAGATGTCAGTCTGAGTCTTCGTGGAGTACCACTGCACAGTTAATCGCTGCAGCGAACAAGCACGCTGACCGACTTCGGTTCATAACACTTTTGTCGTGTTTTGTGCAATGTCCAAGTTCGTACTGCATTTGTTCAGAGAAGTATTTCAAATTGACTTACCGTGAATCTCCAGTCAGATTCCGGGTCTCTTGAGCCCGCCAGAATCCCCTTCGTTGTCCGAAGCCCCGGTAGCACCTGGTGAGTGAATGTCGCAGTGCGTTGAACGTGTACAAGGTGCTGATGTATTGTCAATACTCAGTCACTCGAACGAGTCGGAACTCCGTTTCGCCTGAACGGCGGGAGTTCACGCCGGTTTCTGACTCGGAAGGGGACCAGACTGACACTGAAGACGGATATCCTATGGGCATGTCAAGTGCAGACACAGAGTTTGCGAGACTTTTCGAAGCTCTCCACGCACTCTACTCAAGTCCTCAGTATGCTAGTGGTCGTTCCGCCGGGACCCTGCCGATCCTGCGTCGCTTTCATCCCGAGCTACGCCCACCCGGATATGTCGTGCTCTTGAGCTCTGCAGAGCGGGGCGCTGTTCAGGAGTTTCGTCGTGCCTTTGAGCGTACAGCCCGTGATCAGAATGGATTCAGCAGAGAGGGTACCGTGGATGCCATGCAGGAGGAGTTCTCCGCTTTGCTTGGATTCCTTTCGCAAACAATTCCCGCGTTGGCGCGAGCTGGTCTGGGTCGAGATTTTGCGTATCAGCGAGTGGTCATAGGTATCATGCAACTGTTCTTGGATGGGTTGAAGGCAATGGTGGACATAGATGAGCGAGTTGTTGGGACTGTGCGTCGTTCTGGATAGGTTTGAATAGTGTATATTGTTGTGGTTATGATACTACATTGAATGCGAAGGAGTCGAGCCACGAAACCGGCGAGACGACAGAATGAAGGTGAGTGAATGCGTTACAAAAGCGCTCACCTCAAGGTCACCTTGATGTGACCTCAAGGTGCCACGTGTTCACCTTGATATCGCTCCAAGGCGACCAGCCGCGAAGCCGTCAAGGTAAGATGTGACCTTGCTCCAAGTTGACCTTGTCTCGCGGCAACACTACCACGTGTGCACTCCAAGGTCACCTTGAGGTCACCTTGATGTACCTCTCGGGCACTTCAAGGTCAACAAGGTGACCGGACCCGTCACTCCAAGGTCACCTCTACCTTGTCTCGCGGCAACACTAATACTGGGGGGACCCTCTTCCCCCTTCCCCCGTGAGAACTACTAGTACGACCGCGATCGGCAAATCTGACGCCTCTTGGAGTCTTGCATCCAGATTCCAACCCTCTCGTATCAAAGAGCAGTCTTTGGGGTTCAATCTATAGTGGGCCAATCCCTTAGTGCAGTACCCCCGGGCCAGGATCATGTCTGATTCTATTGACTCGGACGTACGTGTCAGCAGTCTACAGCCTCTTAGCTTTGACCCTGATTGTCGTATATCAAGGCAATCGCACTCAGTGAAACTAGCAAGACGGAAATCCTCACCTATATCGACGACGTGATCCCTCTGAATCAAAACGATCCAACTGTATCCGAACAAATTCCCGATGAGTTTGAGCAAAACACGTTAGACGTGCTTTGGGACGTAAGTACATCTTGTCACTGACAGTCTCGCATCGATTTCATGTATTCTGGCATTGCAATAGCTGTTGGATCCCAAACATGGTCCGGCGAAAGGCGTGAAGAACAATCGGATATTGCTACCAAAGGTGTTACGGCGGTTAACTATGAAATTGGTCTTGCGCCACAACAAACTGCCTCGTGCATTTTATCTCAAAGGCGTCAATAGCACAGAGAAGGAAAATCGTGGTGCAGGCGGATTTGCCGACGTTTTCATCGGGGAGTGGAAGGGCAAAGCTGTCGCTCTGAAGCGGCTTCGTGTTGAATCGAAGTCGACACAAGTTGAGGAAGCATTGCAAAAGGTATGTTGGTCAGTACAGCCTCATAGTCCGTCTTCTAAAGAGGTTATATTGCAGCAATTTTGCCGCGAATCTATACTGTGGATGCACTTGGACCATGAGCACGTGCTTCCGTTCTACGGTGTATCCGATGACGCATTTTCGTTATCAATCTGCATGGTTTCACCATGGATGCACAATGGGAATATACGCCACTATATAAATGATGTGCTTCGCGAAACGTATCATGTCGGTGGGCAGGAACTCGTTCAGTCAGTCAATCGATGGGTACGCCTTCCCGTGCGCGGTGCGACATGATCAATTAGACTAACAGCATCGTCCAGTTGCATCAGGTCACTCTTGGACTCATATACCTTCTAGGGGAAGACATTATTCACGGCGATTTACACGGTGTATGTTACTTTTCTCCTTTCACTCAACTTCTGCTCCATCGCTCATCTGGATACAGGGAAATATACTCATCGATGCTAGGGGCAGTGTCCGACTTACTGATCTCGGTACGGGATCATACATAGATAGGACTCCGCATCCGTACGCATTCCAATATCGCGCGCCTGAGCTCCACGATCCCGAGGAGTTTGATCTTAATGACGACGGACCAACCGTTGAGAGCGACATCTTTGCATTCGCGTGCGTGTGTATCGAGGTACGTCCTGACGTTTATGGCTCTTCTTCCTTTTCTTACTGAATAATTGCTCAGCTTTACACAGAACATATACCGTTCGAAGGCATATCCTACTTCAGGGTCAGCAAGGATGTCGTCAACGGATTACGTCCTCCCAGGCCCGTCACCAAAGACGGTATTGTGGTATCCGATCCTTTGTGGGGCCTCATTGAACACTGTTGGTCACAACAGCCCAAAGAGAGGCCTTCTGCGCATTTTGTGGAGGAGAAGCTGAGAGCTATCGTAGAGTCCGGAGCCTCGCCGGGGCTCCAGATCCAAATCGCTACCCTTGGGAAGGAGAAGGAAGATCTGCAGGCTCAAATTTCTCAGAATACGAAGGAGATTGCGCAGTTCCGAGCGATGTTATCGTGGCACGAACAGGAGCTCAAACAGGCGAAGGAGCTGGGGGAAAAGCAGGCGATTGAGTTGGCCAATATGAGTGCGCGGATCCAAGATTATACAGATGGTGTGGATGCGATCTCTGGACTGGTGGACCAGGTGGGTCATGGAGTCAACTGTTGATGGAGCACTGGCTCAAGATTTGATTGTTCAATAGCTGAAACTGCGGCGTGGCGGCGAGCATGGTAAACCCGTCTCCGGTGGGAAGCACAAGTAGAATCTCTCGAGTCTGATCTATGAATAATGCTTTCGCGTCCTTATAATTATCGCAGCATGCTTGCAACATGCCACTGCAAATTCAATGCATCATTCAGAAGGAGTCACGATTCAGCGCGTTTGACAGTCACTAGGTATAGGCAGACGCCCGTTCTCCCTTCAGCTTCCCTCTCTGAGCTTTTCGTCTCACGTCATGAACCTGCAGCACAACCTTGTTCTTCAATTGCGCCAGCTCGAAAGTCAGTTGCTGCACCCAGCCGCGTTAGTGACAATGTCGATTCCTTCGCCATCGCTCTCAACCCACCTCTCCTATCATCTATATCAAACCAACTACGTCGTTGTAATCCCTTGCTGTTTCCGAGTCCGCCGCCGGATGAGAGCACGTCGGTACCTTCGGGATCAAGTGGCTACACATATGAAGTAGAAGGAAGAGCTGAAGAACGACAGCTCTGCGCACGTGAAGTAGACCGTGTGACGGGGATTCGAATGGTTCCTGAGCGATGTTTGCACTGGCAGAACTGGTGAGTGTTGACACTGAGTCTACAGAGTAAGACATGATTTCACGGTAGGAAACTGCGCCGTACTCATGGCAGGCCTGGAAAAGCTAGTGGGGGGTCAAAATAGGTTGTATGGTCTGCACAAGCTGCACACTTCTGAGCAAGAATCTAGTTCTATATGTATGCAGCCATTTTCCTCGATAGTATAAGGGAGTGAGTAAGCAAGCTCCCGGTTATAGCGGACTGGCATACCTCTTCAAGCGATATCTGAGGTAGAGGTAAGGGTATCGGAGCAGGAAGAATCTCAAGAGGAAGTGGCAATTATATGATACCAGTAAGCTTCTGCACAACATCTTATATGACGGGTCGCTGAAACCGGTCCTCACGCCAGCAGTATTCGATTAGCATCCACATATCATCAGCGATCGGTCGTCCGTCAGGGAGCAATAGACGAGGTGGGCGGTTACCCTACACGATGTGATTCTGCAGTTGGTAAGCATTGAGGTTCGAAAAGGCGGACCTCCCACGTAAAGCTAATGGAAAAGTCAGATCTTGTGAAACGAATTTGGTAAACTGACGCACCTCCACGCAAGTACATCCGAATGAGTACACGTCGCTCCCAAATGTTTGTCGCCTGGAATCGAGGCCAAACATTTCAGGGGCGATGAGCTCGGGTGCTCTCCACTGATCTGCGCCGCCGCCGTGGATCGAACCATGTCCATGGGATATTGCTTCGGAGAGGAGCGACAGCCCAAAATCAGTCAGACGGGCTTGACCAGCATCGTCAATAATGATGTTCCCGGCATTGATATCACCGTGGACTATATCCTGCTTGTGTAAAAAAGCCAAAGCCAGCGCACTTTGATTCAGCTATGCCGGATGATCAGCTGGTAGAATGTCGCCTGAAAGTCGCATTGATCTCACCCATTCGTGCACAGAGGTCACAAATATATTCCCACTTAGATTGCCTTCGCTCTTCTGAATAAACAGGTAGTCCTTGAGACTACCATTCTCCATCCACGGCGAGACCATGCACATATTGCCAGGAAATACGTCTTCGGAAATGCCAAGAATCGGAAGGACGTGCTCGTGAGCTGCGATGTTCCACAAAAGGGACTCGCGGTAGATAGCCTGGCTCAATCGTTCCTGTCAATCGATGTCTGCTGTTCCCAATGATAGCACGAGAACTCACCAGCCTCTTTTGAGATTCAGTCGCATTCCGGGATACCCTCAGTTTCTTTACAGCGACCTTTTCGTCGCCATAGGTCCCGCAAAATACTTGGGCAAAAGCTCCCATCATCGGGCGACGCAGGTCGATGTCGCGAACTCGGATGTCATCCAACTTGAGTGCGACTGGAAATACACAGTGTGTAACTGTGAGCTTCAATGAGAGCCGTCGGAGCCATGCCCGGTTAGTGTCCGACAGCGCAAGACTTCCAGGAGCACCTGGCTGTTCTGGCTTCAAAAAGCTTTGACATTCGTGAATATTAGACAAACCGCATGTGGATCGCTCCTAAACATACCTGGTAGATCTCGGAGAGAATAGATCGTGCGCTGTCTGGATCCAGAGTTTGCAGTGGATCTGTGGCACGCTTGGCATCGAGGAGCACAAGAATGTGACGTGGAGTCGTAAGACTCGGATCCAACGCCAGTTCCAAAGGGTCATGTTCGACCGGGGTCGAGTCTCGTACTACAACCGCCAGCGATTTCGAGCGAGATTGTGTGGCCCGGGTCAAACGAGACCATGCAACAAACAGCACCTTTTGGATATGGATTTTGAATGGTATGGAAGACAGGCAGATGTAGATATCGATGGTGCTCACTAAGTCTCAGTGATGACCTCAGACCTCTCCGTTGGCCATTCCCGCACACTATGTCAAGAATGCATGGTATATTCTACGCATTCCCTGGATCCAATAGCGTGTCAATAAGGTAACTTTACAGGCGAACGCGCTTATACTAGGACGCACTCGGGTATCTCCATAGTCTTTGAACAGTCTATCCAGGCCGTAGCATAGCGTTCTCGCCCACGTTGCGCAATGCCACACAATTTCGGTGATCACTGGAAGTTTACGCCCGCTTGGGCATGTGTCAGGAGTGTGCTCAGGAAGAGTCAGGGCTAACATGAACACCGCCAGATCGCCAGTCTTGTGGATTTCATGCAAAGTCCACGGCGCTGCTTCTGGGAGCTTCGTCGGCGAACGCAAATCCCAAGGCAGACCAGGATACGTGACCGAGAGACAAGTCGCGGGTCCCTGTACTAAAGAGCCGAGATACCATTACCTTACTACAGCACGATCGTTCTGCTCGACACGCGGAAGACTGACTTTCGCATAAAGATGAGACCCGACGACCAGCACACTGGCAAGGAGTATTAATCAAGACTTCATTTCACATCCTGCGACGCAATTTGAAGACGACGTCGTGAAAGCAAGACACAGACGTTAAGCTGACCTATTTAGTCTCCCATTGACAGCGGGCGTGCCAGGCTCGGGGGGCGCTTTCTTATTTTTCTCCCAGCTCTAGTGGCACGGGACAATGGCGTACGAGGCAAGATCGGGGATTAGCTTCAGAATCATGATGATGATATCTGAGGCTCTAGATGTCCTTGATGATCAAGAAACCTGTTTCCCATTCCCGACGCCCCGACGCTGGTTTATCTACTCGACACTTGATCAATTGTTTTCTATCCGAGTTTTACGACTCACTTGAGTTGCGATACCAAGAATTGCATCTACCTGCGCTCTCATCTCGGCAAGCTCTTTCGCCTGCTGCGCACATGTTTCTTTTGAAAGGCTGAGCTCCTTCTCGTACCAGGATACCATCCCCTGGAGCTGTTCAATTTCGTTGGCTTGAGCGGAGACCTGGCTCTGAAGCGCTTCCCTGTCCTTCATATGTGCAGTATCTTGGCCCTCAAGCGCAGCGAGCTGGTTCCGGAATTCTTCATCCTGCTTTGCATGCGCCGAGACTTGGGCACGCAAATGCTCGAGCTCTTTCGACTGCTCATCACAGGTTCCGGGAAACTTACTGCATTGTCCTCGAGCCGGGCCTTCCGAGTCGCTTCAGCAACGGACGCCACACTCTCAGCTGCCGGTATGGAGCGGGTTGGGCTCTCGTCGACTTCTGGCTCTGCGGTAAGAGACCAGGGTACAGGATGCACAACCGGTGAAGTAGCCCTGAACAATACCGGAGACTCGAGGTGGGCCGTATTTGCGGATATATTATTGAAAAGGACTGTGGGAACTGATCCTTGTGGTGGAGGGGGGGTGTAGGGGAATAGATAAACCCGAGAATTGGGTGTGTACTCGTTGGAGTGGCCCGATGTACCGCCTCCGTCCCCGTCCCGAGACCATGGCCAGCGAGCACGCTTCTCTTTTTTGATTCTGAGAAGTTAGATTAGATGATAGTGCCATTAACGGCTCGGAGTGAAAACGACCGCTGACTATAACTTGGTACTTACCCATCACGGCGCGGTGGAATATTCATTTCCCTGACAGTTCGTTATCGAGTAAAGATACTGCCTAGCCTATCAGACGTCGTAGTCAGTTCGTCCGTAAACTTGGTATGCGGCGATGGATAGTATTCATACCAGCACGAAGTCACTGACTCGCTGTTGGAGATATTCAACGGTGTCACTCACGAGATGACTCAAACAGAGGTGTGTTTTGATTTCTCTGGTTACTTGTCTGTGGATTGCTCCTACGCAGTCTCAGAGGCAGAGTATGACAGCGACAGCAACAGTGGTGAGAAACCTCCAAATTGAAATTTTGGCAATTGCCGACTGTTCCGGCAGACTCTGCAACGTGCCCTCGAGCGAATTTGAACTCCGATGGAAATGAGATCCAGACGAAAAGGATTTCTCTCCGTCACCTATGTTGTCTGGATCGTACGATGCACATTCGGTTGGCGAAGGACTGTTCTTTAGTAATGCCCTCAAGCGTGAAAGACAGGTTCGGCAGCCCGGTCTTGCTTTCACGCTGGGTACTTCAGCCTCTAGAAGTCATACCGCTTGTGAGTGTCCTTAGTACGTCCAGCTCGTGGCTGGATACCGTCGCCCACAAGTAATGGACCAGATGAGGCTATGACCTCAAAGCATTGTAGTACTTGTCTCTATTTGCTATCGAGAGCACTGTACCACATCGGCCCCGATGTGGCACCGATCGTGCCAGTGATGCCACTTGCCACCTCGCGACAGTGTGGCGTGTGCCGGACGTGGGCATTGGATGGATCATGACAGATATGAGGGATACAGTACATATTCGTTATATTATATGCGCTCCGCTGATCCTCATTATCTTTGTGCTCCTGCCGATTGCACCCACGAGCATCCACCACAATTCTAGCGACGTGAGTTTGTTTCACTAGGTGCGGCTACTACTCACTGATAAAAGGGATGCTGCAGAACTCGGTATCATCAAGCAGAAGGTCCCCTCCAAATCGCGCACGAAACGCTAGTAATCGTGCTTACCGCTGCCTTGTGTATGGTCGTATGTAAGAGATGTCGTCAACGTTTTCCTCTCCATCCCGGTCCAAGACCGTGGCCTGTGATTGGGAACTTGCTCGATATTCCTACAGCCAGGCCTTGGGAGAAGTACAATGAACGGTGTCGGACATACAGTGAGTGCCAATATTGTGTTTCATCATTCGTTTGGTTATTGTCTCATCGACGAACAGACTCGGATATCATTCACCTCAATGCCTCCATGCAACGCATCTTGGTGTTAGGGTCTGCAGAAGTTGCGTTCGACCTGTTTGACTAGAGATCCAGTGTCTACTCCGATCGACCTCGATCCATCTTACTCGAGCTGTAAGTCTCCCCTGTACTTGAGTCCATTATCTGTACGTCTGACATCTAATCGTCTCCGTGAGCAGGATATCGTTCGATTACATTTTTCGCTCTTGCATTACTCTCCCACATGGCGCGTTTATCGTCGGATGTTCCACCACCACTTCCATCAAGGCGTCGTTGACAAGTACTGTACTGTACAGCTGCCGCGCACTATACGCGGACGTTTTTACAGCAAATTTTGAAATTGACTGTAGATACCCGTCAGAATATCCGACAGTAAGAGCTTCAAAACCAGCTGCAGCTGCAGAGCCCCCTTCCGAGCTGACTTGTCTCAAAATGGTCACTGCCATCATCTACTACATCACCTATGGCAAGCGCATCTCCGGGATGAACGACCCGGAGGCAGTCACGCCGGTTGCTCGCATTGCTCTTGAGGGCATCAGTATAGTCCTCATTCCTGGTATAAGCTGGCTCGAATATTTTCCATTGACGAGACACATTACGAGCTGGGTTCCCGGCACCGCCACCAAGAAGCTCGCAGAGAAGTACGCGCTGTATGTGCGCAAGGTGAGGGACGAGCCGTACGATGAAACGAAGGCTGCTCTCGTAAGTTTTGTTCTTTTCTTCAAGTATCAATCGATTGAATGTGGCCCGTGAAATAGGAAAAGGGTACTGCAACACCGTCATTGGCGGCCTCGCTGATTGAGCAAAACCATGAGATGTACGGTGAAACCGAGGAAGAGAAAATCTATGATGAGATTGCTAGGAACGTGGCCGCAGAACGGCTCGGGCTCACTTCACTACACGTTCCAGTGCACGTACGACCGTCTTGGCATTGGAATTGACAGAAGAAAGTGGAAAGAAACAATGCACTTTCATCGCTCAAGCTCACGCGTTATGGAGTGATAATCCGACTATAGCATGCCTTGCAAGAATGTACGAAGATGATCAATGACCAACGCAGCAAATTATTCTGCGCAAGGCACCTTATTATCGGTCTCGAGTGCGGACGGTCTATCGATTTCGGAAGGTCAGGATGTGTGTTGCCTCGGTCGCGCTACCGGAGACTTATGGTCCAATCCCACACCATGTCCAATGCTGCCTCTCTCCATACGTCCGGCAGTCTTTCACTGCTCGGTGTTATTCAGGGGCATGCATGCTTACCCGGGATTTGAAAATCGCTCGGTGGAGAAAGGTCACGGCGAACACATCGACTCCGTTTGAATTGGCACGGACAAACGAAGCGGAGCGTGTGTGGAATAAGAACTCCTTACGGAATATGAAGTTCAACATAGTGCTCGCATATGACTGGAGCACTCGCCTGATGAAGCTAAGATAGCTTGATAGGTGCTCCTATAACTTGCCATTTTATATGGTCTCGTCCCAAAGGCCCACATGATATGTACAATGGCTCGTCACGAGTCTGAGACGTGCGAACAGTGTAAGACTGAAAGTGAGGTCAGCAGATGGGACGACCCGTCACGAGTAAAGAATGGACATGTGAGGTTCATTCATGGACGGAGCTTGGAAACATCAGTGGAAGGGCACGGCGGCGATATGAAAAAGACTCAACTCAGCGATCAGAACCCCTGCTGTCTACGCGTGACTCGGGCCGTCGACGACTCGAAGGCCGAAAGATAGAATCAGCCGCACGACCACCCCAGCGCGATTGTAGCGTTGCAGACAACGGAGCCGAACATGGGAATTTTAAACGACTAACGGACGTCTTCGAAGTTGTTGAAGAGCTTCCCTTCTCAAACGTGCGTGAGCACAACCTATTAGCTAGAGCGCGGTTGAAGGATAGACAATCTTGGAAGCGGAGATTATCAATCGTCCACCGCCAGACGTCAGGCATCCTAAGAACTCCGAAAAGCTCCCATGAGAGTTTGGGCCTCGCGATAGGAACACGGCGTGCTTTCAGCGACCGACACAAAAATTGGGCCCTGATTTGCAGAGATCGAGGTCCAGACGAAGCTGATGACGAACAACGGTGAGGTGGACACGAGGAAAAGAAGAAATGGAAGAAAGAACCTTGTGAGAGGATGTCCGTCCTGAGCGTATCGCCAACGCCCATGGTCATCGTGGACTATGCAAGCGTGTGCGGACTCGTAGACGGCGACGGCGAAAGAGGACCACACGAACACCCGACAAACAGCTGAGAGCGAAGGTGGCATTTTCAAAGATATGTACGTCCAGGATCGTAGAGGGCAATCAGACTGACGATTGAGTTCTGAGTCTCCTCGGAGAAACAAGGTTGGGGGTACGATCCTGCGCGGTGCATATATAGCATCGTCGAATGAAATCTAGAGCGGAGTCAGGTGGGGTCACAACGGAGATGTAATGAATGAAGGTCGAAAAAACGCTGCATATGCGTGTCCAGCGTAGACTGCCAGAGTCCGTTAATGTGTCGGAGTGCGTTCAATGAGTCTCAGCGAGTCAAGACTCAAAAGTGGACCTATAAACACAAACACGCACCATACGCTGCTGCTCTCCCCCTCCTACGACAGCCTAGTATCCTACGTCCGACTGTGCGAAGAGGCCGACCCTCTGATATCGAACACAGGCGGCGGGGCGCCACCGCTTGCTTCTACAGACGCCCGCCCACGTGTAAAGAAACACAACCAAACGAGGCGCATAGCCATCTGCCTGCGAAAAGTCTACCATCCTTCACCTGCTTCTCTGTTCCTAGTCACTGAGTTTTTCGTTTTGCGAGCAGACGAAAGAGCAAGAAATCGCCGAATAATCGCTGTTGAGTGAGTTGGCAATTTTGAGAAGGAGATTCGGGGAGGAGATTGTTGGGATACGAGCGGCGACCGGCTGGTTTCGAGCGGAGTGCTGCGTATCCCGTATCGTACGTGCTCCGCCTTTTTCTATGTTTTGTGTCTCGCATCGCAGCCTACTCTGACCTCTGTTGCTGAATCGTACTGACTCTCGCCACTATGCAGAACGTTCCCGACACCGCACCATCCGCTTTAGGGGCCACGTCGTCGCCACCGACAACAATATCGCACGATGTCGACCGAGCAGCCTCAACAAACGCAGTCCAAGTCCCCCAATGGCCAGAGTGAGGGGCAGCAACCACCTTCACAGGCCCAAGCAGCCCTCGCACCAACCCTTGCACCATACCCGCCTCCGCCGTTCAATGGCCATTACCCCCCACCACCTGGCGCCTACCCTGGGCCTTTCTACACCTACGCACCCGTCGATGGAAGCCATGACCCTAATGGGCAGGGCGGGATGCCCTCGGGCCCTTTCCTGGTTGCGGCGTATCCGCCCCCACCGCCAGGCATGATGTATGCATTCTCCCCCCCTGGGCATAGTGCGTAACTCTCTCACCGGATATCAAGAACCTAATTAACTTTATATCTCTACAGTGGGATATCCTCCGTTCCCTCCTGGCATGCAACCGGGGTCGATGCCTCGTCCCAAACGCAAGCAAGTAAAGATGGCGGTGCGTTTTCTCCTTTCTTCTCACTACGCTCATTGACGTAAATTGGCCTCCAGTGTACCAATTGTGCTGGCGCCTGCAAGCGCTGTGATGAGGCAAGGCCCTGTGAGCGCTGCATCAAGTATGGGATCGCAGATTCCTGCATCGACGGAGTGAGGAAGGAGAGGAAGAAGGGTGTGAAACGCGGCCCGTACAAACGAAAGAGCAAGAATTCCGGCGACAACGCAAATGGTAATGCACCCCCCTTCACAACACCTTGGCTTCTTATTGACATTGGGCAGGAACAGGTTCTCAGAGCGGTGAGAATGGTGAAGCCCCTTCTGCAAGCACTCAGCCTGTCTACTCCCCCGTGCCTTCCGAATACAGCTACCCCGCCCCGTACTACATGCCACAGCCGTACGGTTTCCCCCCGCCTCCACCCCCACCTCATGAAGGGCATTCCTCGCCGAACGGCAGCACCAGCAACGACGGCCACCCCCCGCAGCAACGGCCACCCCCAGGTGATCCCCCACCCTATGTTCCCCTTGCACCCAGCCGGTGTACCCGACGTACCCGCCCTACCCCTACCCGGGGATGATGCAGGCACCGCCACAGGCGCCTCAGCAGGACAAAGACGGGGAGGAGGGGACCGGGAAGGGGAAGAAGAGAGGTAGACCGAGCAAAGGCGATGACAGCGCGAAGGAGAAGAGGTCGAAGCAGCCTGCGGCCGCCGCACCTCCCAGTGCGAGTGCTGGGCCGACTGCGGCGGTAGAGGCGGGCGCACCGGCGGTGGCGGTGGAGGGGGAGCAGTATGCGGAATGACTCGAGCTCAGCCCTCCCTTGTTCACCATGGGGATAGAGGACGGGGGTGAGATTGCTGAGCTCCCCGAAGAAGATGAAGAAGACGACGAGGAGGAGGAGGGAGAGAAGAAGAAAATGTATTATCCTGCTTTCGCCTTGTAAGCTATATCCTTTTCTTCTCCCCCTCGCGTCAGGGTTTTGCTCTTCTTTTCTTAGGGTGTATCATTATGGTCTAATTGTATGTGTTTGTTTGTCGTTTTTCTTTGCAGATCGTTGTTGTCGTCGTCATCGTTCTCTTACCTTCTCCGTTTTCCTACCCTTCTTTTGTTAGCCGCCGTCCTGGAATATACAAAACAAGAACTGCAAAATCACAAAAACACTCGGAAATACTACAAACCCAAACACAGCTACGCCTCCCTCTCTTTCTGCTTACTTCCGACACGGTCGATCCTGTCATTGGACATTGCCTTGCCCTTCCCCACGCTTCAATCCCGCTACTCGCACGTCAAACTATGTCTACCGCCCTCGTCAAGCCCGTACCCAACACCCCCGCGCCCTCTATGAGTTACTTGTCCTTCAACAGGGTGTCCTGTGAATGGGGGTAGCGCGGGGCGGGCCTAAGGGCCCGCCTTTGACGTGGACGTGTTGCCCGCCCCTGTTGTAGGTTACGTGTCTCTGGATGGAGCGGTTCCTGCTTCCTGCTTGCTCTCTATGCTCACTTTCGCTTTTGTGCTCGTGTTATCTATGTATTGTTTGCTTCCGATTTTGTGGTGGTTGGGCCCCTTGTGCGTTCGTCCGCGCGCGGGGGGTTCAGCTGCTTGCTTGTAGTATTCGCACAGCCGCGTCCCCGCCCACGTTAGGTTCTGAGTTTCGAGGTTATTTGTGCTCCCTGTTCGTCTGGTCCCTTTTCACGCCCTCTCGGTTTTTGTGTTATTTGTGTCTGCATGTATGGTATTTACGCGCTCACGTCCAGTCCTCCCTTTCGTATCTCGTTTCGGAATCTCATCCCATCCCCATGTTGTACCTCTACCCGCCACCACCGACACAATGCTAGCGTCGTCTCGCAGTGCCGTCTCGTCGCGCCGTCTTTGTTTTTGCTCGTGTTTTTGACTAGAACACTTCCCGCCTTGTGTTGTACCTGGTGTACAGTACCACCACATCCTAGGGACCTTTGTTGTTGTTTTTGTTCGTCTGTAGACCAGGGAATATCATGTTGTATTTATTGTACCCTCCACGCGCGATCTCACTCCAAGCTTAGGATTGTGACACTGACAGCGACAAGTGAGGGCTGTTATTTGTCCGGACCAAACAATCGTCTACAGCGCGCTTTAGCGCCTCTTCGTCACTGATTTTAATAGGTATTTTGCCACCACCTCTTCTTCCTCACCACTACTTCTTCCCAACCCCACCGCCCCACCGCTCGTACCAACCTCAACTAGCAAGGATGTCCATGTCCATGTCCATGACGCGCTCCGCCGTGCGCGCCCTGCGCCAAGTCTCCCGCCCAGCCAGCACGAGCCCCAGAGCGTGGGCTGTCGCGGCGCCGTTGTCGTCGCGGTGGGCCGGGCAAGCGACGAGGGCGTTCAGCGTGTCGGCGAGGCGGTTCGGGGAGGGTGCTTGTGAGTTTTGTTCTTGTTTTCGAGGGTGTGCATGTGTTGTGCGTTGGCGGCGGGACGTCAGACCATTGGACATTGGGGGTGTCTCGTCACACCTCCCATCTTCCTCATCTCGTCTCGTCTCATCACAAACCCTAACTGACTTCACCCCACCCCGCACAGCGGACATCTCCCTCGTGCAAAAACTCTCGGAAGAGCTGAAGTACGAAAAAGACGTGACCCCGGCGGGGAGCCCCGAGCCGGAGTTCCTGACGACGTTCAAGGGGCAGGGCGTGTGGGAGATCGTGGACCAGGCGGGGAACGACGAGGTTACGATCCAGCGCAAATTCGGGAACGAGACGTACGTGGGCTTCTCTCCTCCTCTTCTTTTCGCTTTTCCTTGTGTTTTGGGTGTGTGGGAGGTGGATGTGGATGTGCTGTGCTGACGTGTTCGTGTGTGCGTGCAGGATCCGGCTGATGTTCTCGATCGCGGACATCCAGAACGAGCAGGAACTCGAGAATGAGGAGGGCGAGGAGAACGAGGAGGGGAACCAGTCGTACCCCGTCCGGTGTTCCTTCTCCTTCACCAAGGTCTGTCGCCCCTCCCACGTCCACTTGTACTTGCCTTGACTCTGTGTTGTGTTGTGACGTTGCAGACTGGTACACCTGGTGCGCTGACGATCGACGCGATGTGCCAGGACGGCGCGTTCGTGGTGGACAACATCTCGTTCTACGGGGACGCGAAGATCGGGACGGACCTCACGGCGGAGGCAGACTGGAAGCGCAGGGGACTGTACATCGGGCCTCAGGTACGCACACGCTGCTTTGTTCTTTTGTCTTATGTGTTGACGTGCTGGGTAGTTTGATACGCTTGACTTGACGGTGCAAGAAGAGTTTGAAAAGTTCTTGCAGGAGCGCGGGATCAACGAGAGCTTGGCTCTGTTCATCCCGGATTACGCTGAGCTCAAAGAGCAGAAGGTGCGTTTGTCAAAAGACATTGACATAGGGCTCTTTGCTCATGTTCACTTTGCAGGAGTACCTGACGTGGTTGGGCAACGTGAAGACGTTCATCGAGGCATAAGCACAAGCGCTATCGCCACCCTCCGCACACAAAATATTCCGTTCCGACTCGCCCGCTCATCTCGTATAGCTTAACTTCGGACGTATTTCCTATGGCAGTGGCCTGTTAATAGAGACTGTGGTAGTCATCGCCCCTGCTCAATCATACTTTACAAACCAACGATTATTCATCAAGCATGTGCGATGTCGAGGAAGCTGTCAGAGTCGTTCCGAGCAGATACGAAGTGAGTACGGTCATGGAGATGATGCCGTGTCTGTGATTGCGTTGTGGGCAGCACAAGGACCGAGAGCGAGGGTGGCGTGGCCGGGGTTCGGGGAATCTCGCTGACGTGTTCCGGGCGAGCGCCTGTGTGTTTCTGGGGCGTTCTCGGGGATTCTCCGAGCTGCTCCTTGGTCCTCCGAGGGTTCTTTGCGTAGCTCGCCATGGCTTGCTCAAGTTCGGCCACCGGGATGTCTCCAATGCACTATAAAGATAACCCGAACAAGGCCCCTTCTCTCCCCAGAGAACACTTCCCCTCACCAAGGTTCTCTTAGCCAGCCATGTCCAGCCCTATCGCTATCCCCCGTGACCAGCCTTCTTCTGCCTCGGCTTCTTCCAGCTTGAGCACTTCGAATGGGAAGTACGTCCCCGTGCACAAACGTGCCGGAGCAGCACCCACACCCGCCTCCCCCGCCCCGTCCAACTCGACTTCGGGCCGCGCTTCCCCGCGCTCCCGGCGCGGTAGGCACGCCCGGCAGACCTCTGCCGTCTCAAATTGTAAGCCCCCCAACCTTCCTTGTCTAAGTCTTGTACCCGACTCGGACAAAGAACAAGCACTGACCTGGGTTTTGTTGTAGACGAACACAACCACCACGATATACC
The DNA here is from genome assembly GCA_004802725.1 of Antrodiella citrinella. Taxonomy (NCBI): domain Eukaryota; kingdom Fungi; phylum Basidiomycota; class Agaricomycetes; order Polyporales; family Steccherinaceae; genus Antrodiella; species Antrodiella citrinella. The sequence goes on from SGPM01000302.1 coordinate 19,296, forward strand.
CATCCACACATCGATACCCACCGTGTACAGCATCGCGGACCTCTTGGCGTTCTCCACCACCGCGTCGCCTGGGCCCCAGCTCTCGCTGGACCAGCGCGCGGACGGCGGCGTCCTCCCCCGCTTCGTGCGTGCATACATCAGCACACAGCACGCGGTAGAGCCTCCCTCGATGCCCCTGCACCCGCCGCCGTCGAGCCCGTCGTGTCCCCGTATCAGGCGGGGAAAGTCCAATACTACGGGTACAGTCCCTCCGTGTCTGCACCGTGTCATCATCGAGTTTCTTCCCCTCTCCCCCTCGCATGGGACCCCGATAAGCGCCGTCCATCTCACTGCCATCGCACATGCTGAGATGTTCCGACGGTTGGCGGAACAGCTGCATGGGGCTGACGAGAACGGTGCCGTCGCAACGACGACGAAGAGGACGCTGCAGATGCTGCAGGCCCCCATGAACCTGTTCTTTCTGTCTGAGAACCAATGTATCCCCGAGTTCTCTGTAGCCAAGTGGCTGGAGAGGAGCACAGGCACGGGGAAGGGATGCTGGATTTGATCTACAATGTTGCTGACTTCTTTTGACTTGGACTATTCGTGTCATGCTGAAGCTTGAAAGGTGTACTTTTAAGACTTGTCATGGGATTCATTCATGGGTAGCGTGCAATAGTTGTAGGACTATGCGACTAGTGCTTAAACTAGTACAATGGAACAGAATCGCTTCGCATGATCAAGACTTCTCGGCGTACTCGTCATTATGCGAGGATGAAGTCTGCGCGAAGACGTCAGACTGTGCATGGCATACAAGGACACGGGAAGAACTCACATCCTTCTGCTGAACAACGTCCTTGAGGGTCTTCTTCCCAACGTCCCGCTTGATCTTCCACGCGGTGAACACATGTCCCTGATTGAACACATCCTCAATTTCCTCCAACGTCCTTCCTGCCGTCTCCGGGAAACAAAAGAAAATATGAATGAACGCCGCAAAGTTGAACGTCCCAAAGATGAAATACGTCTTGTACGCAATCGTCGCCAGACCAGGCGGGACGGCCCACGCGAGCGCAAAGTTGAACAGCCAGCACACGGCGGTGGACACGGACACAGCTTTCGCACGGACGCGCATCGGGAAGATCTCGGCGGGGTACGTCCATGAGACGGGGCCCATCGTGATCGCGAACGAGCAGACAAAGAGGTACGAGCAGACGATCACGCCTTTCGTTACACCATCGTTGCCCGTGATCACCCATACGGGCGCACCGTCGACCGTGCCCCATTCGCCGAAGCCGCCTTGCAGGGCGCCGACGAGCATCAGCCAGAATCCCATCAGAAGAGTACCGACGAGGAGGAGGGGACGACGGCCCCATTTGTCGACGTAGATGATAGCGGGAACTGGAAGGTCCGTCAGATCCTAAATATAAGGTTGTGCGTGCTGGAGGGGAGCTTACTGGTGAACGCGACGTTGAGGACATACTGGACAGAGTCGGCAATGAGGTTACCACGACGACCCGTAAGACCAGCTCCCTGGAAGACATAGACGATATAGTACCTGCACATATAGGTTCAGACGATGAACAACCGGTAGAACTGAAAAACACGTACATCATGATATTCATCCCCGACATCTGACTCCACATCTGTATACTCGAACCCAATAGCACCCGTCGGAAAATCCCAGGCCTGACCAGGTCAAAGTACGACTTCGCTCCCTCAGTCTGCTCGAACTGGACCGCCTGGCGAATCTCGTTGTACTCGAGCTGCACGAGCTCAGCTGAGGCGTCTCCTTGACCATGCAAGTCAGCAAGGATAGTGAGAGCCTCTTCTTCACGCCCGTGGTCCATGAGCCATCTCGGGCTCTAGAAGGGAAGGTCAGTCAGTTTACGGATGAATCAGCCCGAATTGAGAGTTGTAGAACGTACCTCGGGGAAGAAGAGCATCCCGAGGGACAAAACGACCGCAGGGATCATTTGCAGACCCCACGGAATTCGGAACGACGCCTCGCCGTTGATGTAAGAGCAGCCAAATTCGACAAAGTATTGAATCAGAATGCCCCATGTGACCGACCTATCAGTGGTACAGAGTCAACATAACTTTCTCTACACATGGGAAAGAGAAAAAGAGTTCACCATTGCTGCATCGAGACGATACGACCGCGGATAGCAGGCGCAGTAATCTCGGCCTGATAGAGAGGTATTGTAGCAGACGCGATACCGACAGAAATACCAGAGACGACACGTCCAGCACAAAGCATACCGCGGTTCTACCATTCCACAACACCAATCAGTTGAATCCAAGGCGGGGTTTCTCGTCAGCATGATAGAGACTTACAACAGCAGCGCATTGCAGAATACTTCCAATCACCCAGATCCAGCCCGAAAGAATGATCGTCTTCTTGCGTCCAAACTTATCCGCGAGGTAACTGATACAGAGCGCACCGACGAACGAGCCGGCGGGCATCGCTGCGACGATGGCTCCCTGGGCGTTGGCACCGGGATTACCAAACGTGTTCTTGTATGCGTCATTCTACATTGGGATGTCAAGTCATGCGGACTTGAGTTATCGGAGAGAGCGGATGACTTACGTTAAGGACACCGGACATGGACGAGATGTCCAATCCGAAGAGACCGCCTCCGATACATGCGAACGATCCGACAACATACTGGCACCCGGAGATGAGCTTGGATGCGTGCGTTCTCGAACAAGTAGAGTACTCACAGGATTGGCTGAAATCGCCGCGCTATACTGTAGAACGAGATAAGTACATAGTGAATCATGAGTTCCACCGATGACTTACTCCTTTTCCCATCTTGTATAGTACTGCAGAGCTTGAGCGAACTCGGCGAGGGGAAATGCGTAGGAAGGAGAGGGCCTCGCTACACCGTCCTCCTCTTGACCAGCTTTATACGTCCCCGTCCACAGCACCTGCAACCGCGCAAGCCTCAGGAATGTACCCCAACGGCCCGTTATTTATCGCGGTTCCTGACGTTCAAAGACCTCGTGAGTACGCGTGAGTGTCATGAACAGGCTGAACTCAACCTTGACAGCACCAATATGCCTGATGCACCCCATGTCCATTGCTAAGTTTCTAGGAAGAAGACAGAGTAGGCGACCAAGGTATATCGTGACCTTGTTCCATCAAACTGTGTCAGTGCGCGGTGGAGCGTTTGTCGGTTGCCGAGCCTCCGAATTCCGCAGAATTCTGAAGCCGGCATCGCACATACCGTATGTATAACGAAAGAGCTCAGGTCGACTGAAGGAGTGGTATGTACCTGAGGAGCTGTATCCTCCCTGGCTTCACGTAGGCGGTATTCAGGCTAAGCAACAACAACATATCTGCAGAGGGTCCTTGACGTGAGCAAACTATCAAGATGGCCAGGATCGAAAGAAAAGAAGAGATTAACATGCAGTGATTGCGATGAGGACGAATTTCCACTGGATTCAAGACTCAAGACCTCAAAACTCAAAGGAGAGCGTCGGGAATGACTCTGACTGCCGCTACGGCGCCACAAGGTCGCTGGCGCACGAGCAATATGAGCTACACGTCACTGCTAGGATTGATGCGGTATGAGCCCGTCGACTGCGGAGTCTGCCTCTACCCTCAGCGTAAGTAGATGATGAAAAAAAGACTCGAAGCCACATACCATATAAACGCGAAAGCCTTCTCCACTTCACGAACTTGTACGGAAATGCTATACCCTGAGACCGGAGAGCTTTGAGGCAAACTAGAACTCAAAACTGCAATGTAGCATCACGAGGTCCACATATTTAGTAGAACATTCACCTGAAAGCGACGCACCAGTTGTTTTCTCAGAAGGCACAGTAGACGAGGGGACCGACAACTCGAGGACATCGTGACACTGAATCACGGAGCTCGTTACTATTAAGAGTCCGACAGCACTTGTCGCTTGAGCCTATACCCATCGACAGACAGCCTCACGTTCCGTATTGCATGCCTTTCCATCATACTCTCTCTAAAGCAGCCACAACGTTCGAGCGAATTATCCAACAATCCTCACCATGCCTCCATCCAGAGCAGTGTTTCACCGAAGAACCGGGAGCAAATGCGGATTTTGAATGAGTGGTCAGCCATCTTGTCTCGGGGCGTCCCACAGGATTACGATGCAGTTGTTGCCCTTATCGCCAACGCGCTCGACCCTGAGGACAACACAGTCGCAGTCGGGACGACTAGCAGGTATGCTGACGCCCCTACCCTCAGAGTAATAATCTGATTCTTTCTTCGTCAGGACCATCTCGCCGTCTTCCTCTCCAAACCCAGATGACAGTTCAGCTTCCCGTCCTACGTGAGTACATATTTTATTAAGTGGTTCGTGTCCCCTTACTCACCCAGCCCCTTAGCTCTCGACGCAACATAGTTATTTCGCGAAATTTAGCTGAGAAATCTGGTCATGAGAAGACTCTCTTCGTCAACACAGAACCTCTGGAGCCGCCCGAAGGGTGAGTCCTCCCACTGTCATTGTGTATCATTACACCTAGCTAACTTCTGAAAAGCGGTTTTCGAGGATTCGAGGACTACGTCATCACTGTTATCCGCCACAGTGCACAGTCAGGGGCTGAGGCCGATCGCAGCACACTGGAAACGTTTGTTACAAATGGGTGATCTGCGAAGATCCTCAGACAATGCAATTCCCTTATTAAACGTTATTTCACAAGGCCAAATGCTATGTTCGCACATTGGGAACCTTCGGGCAATCATATATCGTTCCAGTTCAAGCCTCACATCGGCTTCGTCAGGCTTTTCAAATCATACGCCGACAGGATATCTAGCCCGGCGTTTGTGATGACCAACCCCGCCGCCGGGACTTTTCAAGTACAAGGTGCTGGTCTGACTGTCTTCCGCGATGTCATCGAGAGAGCTCTCCACGAGATTTGTCGCAAGGTTCAGCTGCTACAGGACCAGGTCCCTCGTATTACTACTGATACCGCGGCTGGTGCTATCATTCGATTCCACTTTCTTCTGGGTTATATTCCGAAGGAGTTCTGGCAAGATGAGTCATTGGTGACAGCTCTTGCAGGTAGGGACTGTATGTGATCTTTCCTAGATATAAGTTTACCTGCGTTTCACAGTTCAAAAGTGAACATTGCGTTGAAACTTGAAAGCTATGCGTTAAAACCCCGACAGGGTAATTGAGGCGGCGCTTTTCGTCCGAGTCGATCTAGCAAAAACCATTATGAGTCTCCTGGTCTCTTCCCAACGCATTACTGATTCGAAACGGACACATTATCCTGATACATACATTGGCCGAGCGACGGTACGTGTCATATCGTGGCTGTCGTTGAGGCTGACAAGACCTGCCTGCATCGGTGAAATGAGCAGGCTATGGCAGATGGGATGACCTATTTTGAATAAGATGTACGGTATCGCATTTGTTGCAGTACGTTCGTCTCAATACCCTGACCATCACGAACAAGCTAAACACCCCGTCGACGGCCCAACCAATCTGCCTGCTTGCTTCAGCTCACATTGAACCTGTGACCCGCCTCTCGACGTCCTGATTGATCTTCAGAACCGCACGCACGCTAATCTTTCAAGCTTGGCGCGAAGTCCAATTGCATGGCAGTCGAAACGGCGTTCTGAACAAGCCACAACCTATCGCGGCTTTCGACACTCAAAAACTTGAAGCCTGTATCTCCGTGCGAGCCTCTCGACCAGCTGACCTCTGCGCGCCGATCACGATCGACTTCAAGTTACCCCACACGCAGAACGCGGACACGGTGGTTGTGTTGCTGCCCCCCGCGCACACAACGACCGAACAGGCATCTCCCAGCCACGCACACGCACACCGAGCTCACCAAACGCCCATAACATAGCGTTCGTGTCCTGCCTTGCCCTGCCCTCTCAAGCTCCGGATCGTGTTCACGATTAGCCCCCCAAAACGCGTGCTCACCGTGTGTACTGGCATATGATTACTTTCTTTCTATGTAAGTGCGCCTGCCATGCGCTATGAATAAGTCATCCGTGTAAGCTGAGAGTGCCTTGCGCGGATTTTGCCAGTGCACGAATCAATGAGAAGATCCCAAGCTTGATCCCTAGCCTAAGCCTAAGACGAAGAAGCGCACACGCTTCGACGCTTCGGATGTGGGGAGGAAGCCTGCAAGGCAAGGTCACTTGACGCGTCGAAGATGGCCCCGGGGCGATATGGGTGCGTTTTCATTTCATTTCCCATTCCCGCCTCGCGCGAGATTGAGTTGACCTGGAAGAAGCCACCCGTTTCTGTTTAGTGTGTTGGTGTGGAGCGGGTGGAAATGAATGAACGGCCCCAAGCCCAAGCGCGCTCCTTCGTCGAGCTAGAAGGTCCGAACACTCACTCAAGCTCAGTCCGAAGGTACTTCGGAGGGGAGATGAAACAGATCCCGGGCCCTGAGTCGTCCGGATAGGTCGAATGTAGGGAACGTACTACCAGTACAGCTATACCGGTGCCGGTCCTCTTTCTCAGCGTCGAAGAGCGGGTGGCGTCTGGGTGTGCGATCCGCTGTTCATGATCAAACGTTGAAGCCGTGACGGTGACAGTTGACTTGGTGAAAGGGTGAGTGAGTACGGGACGCGGATAATCGATGCCAACTGATCCTGAATTATAGTGAATATGAAGGGGTGTTGCACTATCCGTACGGATGCGCCATACTGTGATCGCAACGGACCCGGCAGATCAACATGAATATACATTCGCCCTTCACTGAAATCCCTATCATGCATGATCACCGAGACTCCCCCACTCAAACCCGCAGAACACGGGAGACGGAACGTTTCTGTCCCAATCATCCCCAGACCAGCTGCAGATTCACATCCCGTGCTGGTGTGGCGTGGCGCAACAGAGAGAGCCTGAGTAAGACCTTCATCCTGGCGTGATCGCAGATGGACGTTCCCCGGGTCAAGGTCACCAGGTCAACAATCCACCCACTCGCTCTGCACTCGCAGTGATATTCCGTCCGTCTACCCTTATCTCCTTCGTGCTCCGTGAGTCTGCCATTCAATCCGCTGCTTGCCTCATGCTGGTAGGAGAGCGAGCACATGATGATGCGATCAGCTAGACGCTTGGGAGAGGAGGGAGGGTTTTGTGCAGGGGAGGAACGGATTTGGGTTTAGGGATGCGGACGCCCCGCTGGTGAGATCGTACGATACGATGCGATGCGATTTGAGATACGATGTGTTGAATGGATGGGGTTCGGTGAGAGGCGTTCAGTAAGTAGTGCGCCTCGCTGACCTGTATACCACGGATGAAATGGGCGAGCTCGGGAGGTAGAGCGGCGATCCCATGTCCACACATACATTCCAGTCATACGAGCAACATGACAGTAAGTACAGACCTACGACTGCGCGGGCGCGAACACACGATCCAAATCTCGGCGAACAAGCACACAGATCCCATCAGCACGAACGGACGCCATCTGACCCCTCTTCCCGACCACCACCTTCAGAAGCCACGGGACACACATACACACACCTCGTCAGCTGCACCGAGAGGGTAAGACATAGGAAGAAGCGGGGACGACAAAGCGGTGGAAGGGGATGCCCGAAATAGACGACAGCGTCCGTAAACGGGTCCGGAGAGGCTCGATCAGGGCATCCTGTGATAGGCCACCACGTACATGCGCAAACACCGGTCACATCTTCGCCGGAAGCCAGTGCTGGGGGTGATACCGACACCGAGTGGCTCGATGATGTGGTGGTATGTGATAAGAAGAAAGGGCGTGACAGGGTAGGCAAGCCTGCCAAGGCTGACGAGGTTCTGAGTTTCTGCGTTTCTGAGTTGTTAGCCCTGACGGAGAAGCAAGTAAACACCGCACCTGGTTTGTCCCAAGCACCGAACAGAAGGGACGCCAAGGCCAAGGACGCAACGCAAGAAAGGGAAGCCCGACGCGCGCCAAGCCACGAGAAGAACCCGAACCCAGGCTCAAAATGAGCGTAAAGGCAAAAGGAGGACCCCCCTCGCCGAGAAGTTGGAGCGTCGTCCCTTCCAGCATAAGAAGGCGTACGCAGCTATTTCCGATCCCGTCCGTGCACGAATCATGATGCGCATAGGCAATCACTCGGGGGTCTGTCGCGGGTGATCGTCGTCATGATGGTGACTGCGCCTCAAATCTCAGAGTGGGTGTCGTCCGAGTGGGCTGTGAACGTGAAGCTGCTGAGATGGGTGAGGGAGATACGAGAGTATGAAACATATACTGTACTCACCTGGTATCGAGCATCCGCAGGGTCCATCCATGCAGAGGTTGCTGCGCGGGAGATACATGCGATGCGATGCAACGTCTCCGACCCCGGACCCAGCGAAAACGACGATCGGTTGAGCCTCGACGTCTGCGCAGTACAATGAGCCGACATGAGGCGTAAGGTGGAGGGAGGGACGTGTACTCTGAAAACTGGATGCGGACCACTGTTGTTATAAGAGGAAGATATCATACCACTGCTCGGCTGCATAGCAAACGAAGGTCAAACGTGAGGCTCAACACGCAGCTCGTCTGGAACTTTGGGTGGTCGCGCAAAACGACAGGATCGTCGTTCGACCGTGCGACCGGCGGACCACGAGCGAGCCCGTCGTGCGGAGAGTTCAAGAGAGTGTGTACGAGCGACGACGTCACGGTGATCGCTGGAAAGGGAGACGGACGATCACCTCGAGCACGTAACGGCGGCAGAGATAAGCTGAGAGCCAGCGATGAGGGTAGCACGATCTAGGTCGAGTCCAGTCCCTCGCACTGTGAACCTCGTCTAGCGTGCTTCTTGATGACCGACATCGGGGACGGTACACGACAGCTTATCTATGACGACAGAGTACCCTGCGGTTCTGCGTTGACTCACAGAGACGTTGAGCACGCATGTGTGTGCTTCACGTCTACCTCGTGTATCGTGTGCGGGAACACCCGACCACGCCAGAAACAAGCTATAAGCACCAAGACTGGAACGACCAACGAAAAACGAGGGCGACCTCGTGTTGTTCGGTGGGACGTTTCGGAAAAAAAAGCTGAACGGCATGACAGAGCAGTGACGCTGATCCGAGGGACACCAAGCGAAAGGGAGCAGGGACTGAAAGTGCGAGAGAGACCGGGGACGGGCGGTAGGAGAAGGCAGGAGGCAGGGCAGGGTTGAAGGGAAGCTCGAGGTGGTTTTGGGACGTCAGACATGTATGTACACGAACCTGTCGCTCGTGGACCGGAAGATGTACATGGTTACAGGTATGTCGCGGGAATGGAATGGGATGGACGAGACCGCGGTAAGCGGGGCAGGGGACGACGGTCATGATAGGCAACGCAAGAAAAAGAGGTCGGACTCGGTAAGGGGGGCGTCGGGGCGCGAGGAACCACTCCGTGGCGGGAGTGTGACTGTGATAGGTTAGAGTGGTGTGACTGTGACTGTGACTGTCGGGCGGGCCGAAAGAGGCAGCGAGAGATGGAGATCTGAGCGTAGACGCTTCTTCGTCTCTCTTTAGCTGCTCGCTCGACTCGTCTCTCCGCCCAACCATGTTCACCGTTTGCTAACAGTGGTTATATAACTTCTCCTCCTCCTCCTCATCAACCCTCATCGCCCATCATGCCCATGCAGACCTACTCCCCCTGCCCCCGCCCCATCCTCAAACGTTCAACCACCGCCCCTTCCGCCTCCAACTACGACCCCTCCAACCCTCTCCTCAACATCGACCCTTCCATTCTCCACCCGCTCGTCCACTTTGCCCCTCACACCGCCCTCGCTCGCACTTTTACTGCACACAGCCCCTCCACCTACGACCGCTCACCCATCGTCGTAGCCCACAACAAATGCTCTCTGCCAGAACGTGGCTGCCCTGGCAGGACATACTTCCCCCTCGACACATCCAACGTCNCCGCTTATCTCCGCCCACCCATACCAGCACCACCCTCCGCCATGCATGTCCATCCTCGGAACACCNCTGTCGCTTTCCACGACGACGACGACGACGACGACCCCGACATGACCCCCATCGCCACCCCCACCCTCTACNCTCACCCTCTCCCACCACCCCCACCTCTCTCCGATTCCTCGTCCAGCAGCTCCTCCAGTAGCTGCTCAGAGTCCGACGACTCGGACGCCTTCCTCACCCCGCCCGCAGAGTCTGCAGTCGGTACGTACCTCTCTGCTTCCTCTCTGCCTACATAACCTCACTCCCCCGCCACAACAGACTTTTCCTCTCTCTACGTCTCGTCGCCCTTCCTNCCGCACGCCCGTTCTCCAACCACACCCACCCCACTCCCCCCGCGTGCNTCGTCCCCAGTGTCCACACCCGCCCGCAGGAGACACCTCTCCCCGACCAGACCCCGCCGCGCCTCGAGCAAGCCCCGCACCACCGTCGTCCTCTCCCCGCTCGAAACCCAGTTCAAGACCCTCTCCGACGGGAGCATGCTCGGCGGGTGCGCGCTGAGCGTCCCCGACGTCGGCTGTTTCGGTGGTTTCTGACCACCCCTCTTCGCTTCTGATTATCTATTGCACATCACACAATGGACTTAAAACTCGAATTCAAGCAATCAATCCAACACAACCCCGTGTATAGTTCTTCCTCGACCCTCGACTCTTTCGCGTTCATCCCCCCTGTACTATCCACTACCCTTAACTGATATGCTATCTTTCCATAAACCCCTCGCATGCACACACCACCCACTTCGTTTCTCGTCTTCATCTTGACGCACGCAGCAGTATCGTATGTTATTCGCGCCCCCGCACTGCCTCGGCTCGTACTTTCACGTCTGACCCACCATACCCCCCAACGCAAGCTTCTTTCTTTCTTTTACCCCTTTTGTTTTTCTCCTCGTCTCGTCCTCGTTTCTCTTCCGTACCTCCTCTGTGTCTGTGACCATCGTCCGTTTTTGACGATCGCGCGTCTCGGCGCAATCCAATGCCATGCCATGCCGTTCCCTCTGACACGTGTTCGTTTCGTCGACGTTCATCATTCTGCATCCTAACGTGCCGTCGTTTCCCTGCAACCACCACGATGGCTGGGCTATGCTCTCCTCACCCTCGCGATACCTGACAAGACAAGCTCATATGCACCAGCAGCGTACTCCGTCAGGCTTTGCCATAGCCATCGGTTGGAATATGTTTGCGCTGCGTAAGTACGATCTCTCGCTAATGACACTGACTCATGACTTGGACGGCGGCTCGTAATTTAACGCACCCTCCTCAGGCGCCTCGGACGTGTTCAACAGGCCCCACCCCGCACCCTGGAGCGCGGGACTGGCATGAAGATGAACGTCCGATGTTGGATGTTGAACCGGCGCGTCGGTCGGTATTATGTTATCATTACGATCAGGCGTTATGACCAGACGACAAGAGAAGACAGGCGAGGTGAGGCGTCGAGTCCACGCGGTCCGAAACATACATACCGGGCGACACGGATTTCCGATTGCAACGACGGGACCCAGGTGCAAGGCGTCCTTGGACCGGTACCGCCAGCGGACATTAAAAAAGAAGGCGGAGGACAAAAACGAGGATGGAAGCGAAAACGCTGCTATGTATCCACACGTCCTGCGACCGGCGACTCTAGCCCGTGGTTGTCTTCGTCTGCATCATCGTCTGAGGCGTTCTGGTCCCACGTCGAACGCCATCAAGAACCAACACCCCAGAACCAGTCAGTGGCGGTCTGTTGATGTGGACGTGGCAAGGCGGAGGAGGAGGACGGATTGCCAGTTGGCAGCGATGATCAGAGTCACCCTAAGTCAGAGAGCAGAAGACGTTGAGGACATCGGACGTGTGAACGGGCCCAGGAAACCTCCGAGAAATGAGGCTTGTGAGTCGGAGCACGGGTAGTATCATAACGAAAAAGAACACGCTACAGGAGAAGAAAGAGACATGGCAGTATTGTGGCAGCGACCAATGAAGATCAGCATTGCTCAATACTAGACGGACTTGACCACAACTTTCCAGTCGCCGGCGACGACACATGGCTGCGACCGTATGCATTCTGAATCAGGTCCTTCAGCGCGTTCGGCATCTCGTCAGAGAGGCTGCGGAGGTGGAACCCACTACTGTGGTGACCAGGCAGGATGACGTCCACCTTATCGCGGCCGCGGCTGAGGACGTTCCTCAGTTCCCAGCAAACCGGACAGCACTTCCCCGACGCACCATCACCTGCGGAGGTAGGACCCACACATATCACCTTGGTCCTATGCACTACACTCAAGCGCACCGAAGCCGAGTCTGGGCACCTTGAACTGCCGTCGCGAACGCGCTGCCGGTCGCCATCCCGCGCAAGCTGGGGTGGTTCTCAGCCGACAGGACCGCCAGTGTGGTTGGTTCCAGGACCTTGAGGGCCTCCTCGTAGCTTTTACTCATCCAGACGAGATCGACTCGCTGCAAACTCTCCGCTCTGCCGTACCGTGGCTAACTCACTCCAACTTGTCGGTGAGCTATTGATTGACGTCACGGTGCATCAACGACAGGCGCAATAAGGACACGACCGTGTACAGATGAGACTGCCCGTCGTCCTGCAGGATGACAATAGCTCTACGTCTGTCCATCTACAACGGTAAGGAAGCTTTATGGGCGGCGTAGTGGCAACGCTCACCTCGGGTTGCTTGCACCCTGTACATCATCAAGATTGCCTGAAGACGGCGATGTGACAGTGCTGACCAAAAACGATCAGACTCGATTTTTGAAAATAACAGCATCGACGTTGAGAGGAAGCATACCTGTCCCCCGATACGATTGCGACGTTATTATCTTCGGTGTTGAGCCCGTTGGAAACAAGGGCGACAACTGCATCACCTTGCGCTGTGACATGATGAGAGATGATTCAAAATCACCATTTCCTCTGCCGGAATACTGCTCCTGAGGGACGCTTGGTAAGGATTATCGGGCGAGTTGTCCCAGCGCATCCTGTGTCAGGCAGAGGAAGACCGAAAGGCAACAAATACAAAAGCTGAGGTCGGAACTGTCGTTGAATGGCTTTGGGTGTCGGAGAGCTCATCGTGGTCCGAGATTAACATGCTCCGGCAGCCGCTCAACACCGTCGGGCGTCGGGATCATCCAGGTTCCCGCCGTTTTACAAACATTCGGTCGTCCTTGGCCCACCGCTCGTCGTCGTCGTCCGGGAAATTCCTCTCACTAAGCTGGGCAAGATGCTACTACTGCTACATTGCTAGGTCAGTTTTTCAGTCTCTTTCTCTATGGAGGCTGCTCACATTCACCTCTGTTCGTCTCACAGCGTGGACGGATTCTTATCATGCAGAAGGAAGAGGTCGAGAAGGAAAGGCTTATCGCCTGTGAGTCTGACATTGGCAGATGGCCGCTGAAACTCCCCATCATCATCATCATCATCAGCGAGACACTCTCCCTCCTCCCTTCATCCTCTATATGCCGGTAGGGCTGACCAACGCTCCTGTCGAGCTCCTCGTCGACATATTCTCCCTCGCATGCACCGATGCAGGCTACACCGGGTGCGCCCTCAAGCTCGTCTCCAGAGCCTTCTGCGACATCTGCACCCAGACCAGTCTCGACATCCAGTTCGCCTCCGTCTGTGGACGACGCAGGATGAGAGTTTTCTTATCGCTACTCAAGAGACGGACGATTGAAATGCGGCGCGTCAAGTCGTTGTTCTTGTGCGAGCAGGAGACGAGGGGAGGTCGTTGGTCGGAGATTCTGCATGTACGCAGCGGTACGTCGGTCTACACATTCTCGCTGCTTCTCCCTCACCTTTTATCCAGATCCTACGGAGGAAATGCTGGAGATTCTATGCACGATCAGTCCATCCTACCTCCAGATCCTCTCGGTTGAATTTCGGTTCCACACAACAGACACAATACGCATCATCCCTGTCGTCCCCGTCCGCTTCCCCTCCCTTCGCGAACTGAGCATCAGCGGGCCATTCAACGTGGACTCCTTCGCCCTCACGCACGCACACGCCCTCACCGCGGCTCACGCACCTGCACATCAAGCAGCACGACGCGCTCCCGTTCGACCTCGGGCCCTCCCTCACGCGCATCTGCCCCAACCTCACGCACCTGCGCATCATGCACAGCGCGTACCAGCGCGCGGACGGCGGCGTCCTCCCCCGCTTCGTGCGTGCATACATCAGCACACAGCACGCGGTAGAGCCTCCCTCGATGCCCCTGCACCCGCCGCCGTCGAGCCCGTCGTGTACCCGTATCAGGCGGGGAAAGTCCAATACTACGGGTACAGTCCCTCCGTGTCTGCACCGTGTCATCATCGAGTTTCTTCCCCTCTCCCCCTCGCATGGGACCCCGATAAGCGCCGTCCATCTCACTGCCATCGCACATGCTGAGATGTTCCGACGGTTGGCGGAACAGCTGCATGGGGCTGACGAGAACGGTGCCG
>SGPM01000303.1:0-33312 GCA_004802725.1 Antrodiella citrinella
GTACCTCTCGGACTCCTCTTTACTTTCCCGGACATCTCTGGACATCTCTGGACCTTCGTCGGACTCCTTCGGACTGGTTTAGAGGATTATAGAGTCAAGTAGCACAATCATGTACCGTAGTCTAATCTTCTTGCTCTGAGAGGGCACAGCGGAAGTGTAGGGTGAACGCGGCAGCTTAGGTAACACTATTGAGGATGGCCTCAGTCCGAGCAGCAAGTTACGTGTCGCACGAAGCAGTGATGGGCCCTGCTCTCGGCCCTTTCGAAGGCGGGAGCCGACGATACAATCCGTCGCCTCATCTATGTGAAAATTAAGGCTTATTTACAGCCACGTGAAGCACATTTTTTCGTTACGTTTCAAATACCAATTGACCGCTTCTCTTGCCTCGCGATTTCTAACCAAGGCCCGATGACTAGATTGCAATTGTGCAGTTGCCATGTCGATCAGTGTTTGACATCGATTAGCGGCGCTCTTGTCTTCCAATAGTCGCAACGTTCGCTGCACATGGTAAGAATACAATATATAATGCAGAAAATCATCGCGACCTACCACATTATCAGCAAGAAGCCAAGGCACGCTCGTCATACGAATCCGTTCGCTGCTCATTGCAACTCGTATTTCTTCTTCCCGAAGTGCGTCACTTCCAAAGGCCCACTCGCCAGTGTCTCTGGTGGATACATTCCAAAGGTTCTTAAGCTCCAAGGCAAATCCGTTCAAATCGCCGTTTTCGTTCGGATGTTGCACGAAGAGGTCTTCTTTTGAATCGCTCGGAGGTGCACCTTCATCTCTGCTGTCATTCAGCGGAATGTCCTTCACCAAGGGAAACAACTCACTGCGTGGGCTGGGACCTGAAAAGTTCGCTGATACTCACCCGAACTGACATTGGAACCCCTGAAACAGGGTTGCGAAAACTCTCTTGAACTATACCCCTGTCAATCATGACGTTATGGAAAACTTGCTTTCACTCACTATCCTGCTGGTTGCTACCAGGGGCGGGCATCCCTAATGGCTGCACAACCCCCGCCGATCGGTCCAGGACACAGTCTACTCGTGGTGTGTCGGGCTTGGCTGCGTTCTTCCTGCTCGAAAGACCCTTGGCGTCGGGTGGTTGCAACCGTCCCAGCGCATCGGCTGGTGGTGCGCCAGCCGTTGACCGAGACGGAACAGGCGCTCTACGTGACGGAAATTGAAAAAATAGCGGAGCCGTGGAGAGTTCAACGCTTGATGACGGCTGCACAAGTCGAACGGCTGAAGATTCTGTTGATCCTCCCTCGACCGTTTGTAGTTGGAGAGATCCAGTCAATGGCGGGGAGGAATACGGGTCTCGAAGTGAAGGCGACCTTGGAGGTGGGTCCAGTAATCGCAACGGGGGAGACGCACTAGTTGTCGTGGGCCTGAAGGGCTCAGTGAAAGCTGTCACCGGAGACGGTGGCGCCGAGGGCGTCAGAGACAATGGCTGTACAAAAGGGGCGGATTGTATCGGTGGAGATTCCGACTGCTGTGGTGAGGGAGATGCGTCTCGAAATGAGAGGTGAGGTGAAGGCGACCTTGGAGGTGGGTCCGCTAACCGCAACTGGGGAGACGCCCCAACTATCGAGGACCAGGAGGGCTCAGCGAACGCTGTCACCGGAGACGGCGGTGCTGAGGGTGCGGGTGACGACGGCTGTACCAACGCCACTGTTGGCGACCCAGGTTCCACCAATCGCAACGGGGGATAGACAGACTGCTGTGGGGAGCGAGAAGGCTCCTCGAAGGGACCAACAAAGGCAACACCCTGTGCAGGAATTAGAATCGCAGTTGAGCGTGTTGACCCAGCCGCTGCACAGTCAATAGACATCGGATCTTGGATAAGTTGATATCCTGTATCATCTAGTCAAAAACCATCAGATCAGGTATCTACTATTCTGGAAAATAGCAAGCTGAGCAAACGTTACATACCATCACTCTCTTCCATGTCTGCAAACGTCACTTGTCTCCGAGGCATGCTAGGAGCGTGACCCTATTAGTGTTGTTACGACTACGGCTCAGAGCCGTACAGCTGTAAAGCCGAGTCCTAAGAAGCTACGTTTCTAACTGGGCTTCCTAAAGTACGATGTCCTAGCTAGCGAACAAGTAAATATATATATAGTAAATGTTTAGTCAGAGGTAACGAGGTTGGGGAAGACGGAAATTTGGCCAGGCCTTCCGCTTCGCGGAAGGCGAAATACGAAGACTCGGGACTCGGATGTTCGCAGCGGAGAGTCTGAACGAAAGCTTTCGTTCACTAAAATGCTGTGGAACGAGCTGCGAAGTCCGAGATCTTGAGACGAGAAAGGCTTTGGCAAAGGCCGAATTTCGTCCAAATTCCGGAAGTGAAAGCAAGCCGTAACAAGCACGACTCACCACCACTAAAACGCTGTCATGGTGGGCTGGGACGAGAAAAGATCTGAGCGAATGAGAGGACGATGGAGAGTGAGGGAACACACACACGATACACGAAGCTTGAGAGCGCGTTTAAGACGCTTTCGGACATCGCTTAGTTGCGAGCGCAGCGAGCACAAGGTGCCTAGGCCCATTTCATTTCCAACATCATCACATGATATTCACGTGACCTTTTTGGACGATTTCTGGATGCACCAAAGCCAAAATTATTCACGACTTGTCTCGACATTTTTGAATGTACTTACCTTGGACATCGAATGTGAATGTTAGTGGCTGTTGTAAATCTGGCGCGCTGCGCTCGGATGGGGGCGAAAGACGAATCAATTAAGTTCAGAGTAGCTACAACAACAACTAAATGCAGACCATACAGTACGCGAAAGCATGTGAAACATCTGGAAAATACCCTATTTAATAGTCTACATAACTTGTGTGTAAAGTTTTATAGTGTCTATAAAGGTTCCTGTACTGATTTGTATCAACTTATATCTACCTGTAGTTCACATAAGATGGTATCAATAGATGTAGCCAATCCATATTCTGGTGTAGGTAGCAGTAGTGCTTTTGTAGTTCTTATATTGTTTGCATACTAGCTCATATTGAACATCAAGAAAACAGGGGAGATTCTTTTTAAGCACTTGGTGGTGTACCAATTTAAATGTCTCGGTGCACATTTGGTATGATTTCATGTAGAATATAGTCTGCAGCGGCTTGTGGGTAGTGTTGCCGCGAGTCGAGTTTGAGGCGACACCGGTGCGGAAAAAAAAGAACTCGTGTCACACCGGTTTGGACCGAGTTCACCAGCTTCGAGTTGGCTCGCGAGTTCGAAGAAATGCGATAGGAGTTTCTGTCGTACACGCTTACTCACGCAGCTTACCCATGGGCGGCTGTTGTGCTTGGGGTCGAGCAGAGTAAGTGCCAACCTGCATAGGATGCGCAGAGTCTAGTGTTGAAATCTATGATGAGGCAGTTCTCGTAGATCAACAACGGATTTATCATTGATCCCGTTTTCGTAGATAAAGCCCTCTTTTCGTGTATTCCCCCCTCTCTCATGCGTTTGCAAGAGCTCAGCCAAACGCAATACATTCATTATATTCCTACTGTCCTCAGGAATTCTAACATCTAGTACGACCACTAAGGGTGTAAGACTACGGGCTCGTTGATCAAAGTAATGAATAGTACGCTATGAAATACAGAGTGTCCGTTATAAAGCCAAGTAATGTACGATTAATATGAATCGAAGTCCGAGTCCATGCATTATGCATACATATGATAAAAGTTGAGCGTGAATTGTATCAAGTAAGGCAGCGCAAGATAGAGACCGGTCTCACCAATCGTCGTCGCCGTCTGCTACAGTAGGCAGAACGAAATAAGAGTCGATAGGATCAGGGGGAAGTTGGTCGGCCTCGCTTTCAATGATCAATGAGTCGAGTTGGTCGAGCCGCCCTTCACCCGCATAGGAAGTCATTGTTTGCGCGGTGACCTTTGGTTCCAAGTCGCTTGGAAGCGACTGTAGTCCTTTTGAGAAGTCCAAAGGCTCTCCGCGTTGGGACCTATACAAGAACTTGAGGATTTGTAGTGACTCCATCAGTTTTGGCGACAAGCGACCTCGACGGACAGCATCGGTCGCCTTGCTGGAAGAAAATATCCGCTCGCAGGGCACAGCAGACGCTTGGGCCGGCAGAACATCAAGTGCAATCCGATACAAAGTGGGGTATGCAGGCTCAATGCCTGAGGTGGTGTCGAAGAGTCAGCAGGAACCTCAGGTCGAGGACGCTTAGCAGCGGGATCTGTGGCCTGAGCAGGAGCCTTCGACCTAGGAGCACGTTTACGCTTTGCAGACGTGGCTTCCGCTCCCGTAGGGACAGGATTCTGTGCAGGAGCTGGCGGATAGGTATCCTCCGTAGACAGGAAATGAAGAAGCTTGGGGAGGAAGGTTGAACGCTCGAGGATCGCCGTAAGCGTATGTATATTGCTGCTGCTGCTGTGGATAGCCAGTGGGGCCATGATACTGCTGAGGGGAGCCTTGAGTGTACTGCTGAGGCGGGCCTTGAGTGTACTGATAAGAGGGATGATGATAAGAGGGATGTTGGCCCGGGTGTGTGGTGAACTGCGAGGGGTTGTCGTCAGAAGGAGCAGCACTGGAATTTGAATGATTGACATCCGCGGGGCCTAGATTGCGCTCAAATTCCTCTAGATAGCTTGGGTCGTCCATACCGCCACAGAAGTAGAGATAGTGGGGTACGGGCTCACTGTTTCTTTCTCAAATCGTGATGAGGGATTTTATGGAAAAGCTAGCAGGTTCAGCAGTCAGCAATCCACATCACTGAACGTACCATTATCCTATTTCTTGCACGTCCCGAGGGTCAACCAGCTGCTGAGAGTCATGCCGTGCCAGCAGACACCTGGTTGCTACCCGTCATAGGAAGCACGTTTCGGTAAACATGAAACTGCATAGATTTATTAGGAGTTGCACCACACGAGCTACGGAAGGGAGAGGATTGGGTACATGCTGAAGCTGAACGTTGAACTTGAGAACATGTCGAACGCGTTGGCTTCGTTGCTCGTGATCGCGTTTAGATCAGTTAATGGACTCATGAGTTGCCTCGGAGTCGAACTTGATGCAACTCGGCGTACCCGAGTTCGGCACGAGTTGGGCTCATACACCGGTGAAACTCAAACTCGCGGCAACACTAGATTTGGTTGATGGGTCACGGTGATGGGCAGCCGCATCTAGCATCAAGATACGGCTGCCACCGGCTGAAACGTCCGTGACGTGAGCAGCCGGTTTATAGTTGACATTGGAAAGATGCAGCCGATTCAACCACCCCCGGTGCCCCACAGGTCGGAGCCACGACTGAGCGAGGTACCTATAAGGGATGTGAGGCAATGACTTGGCATTCAAAAGTCGGTGAAATTATAAAAGGCAATGGATGCTCTATGTCCATTCTAAAGGAGTGACCGGATCAACTTCGAGCTCAAGGAGGGAGAAAATGTCAGTTTGCGGACGGACTGGGCGGACTGGGGCCATTTTCGTTAAATTCATTTGGGATAAGCCGCGTCATCACATAATACCGTCGCAATGGAATGGTTCCTACTGAACGTCATCCCGCCCTGCATTGCAGGCATTTGCGGATCTGTATATCAATGGAGGATCCGAGTCAGGCTACCCCTACGCTACCTTGCTGCCTGGCAGGGAGTAGTAACTCCGAGCCGGATGATCAGACCCGGAGCTCTTAAGGTTGCAACTGAGAGGGCGTGTTGTACAATGTTGAGAACAGTTAACGTTCATCGAAATCGTCAGGAGAAAGTTCGCCGAAGTCGTTACAGCCGTCCATGATAGGCCTGCCAAAGAGTACGACAGTAGAGGTCTGTCAACCCCTCGAAGTTTTATCCTGTAGTGTACTACTGAAATGCCAGCAAAAAAACGGTAATTGTCAAGTATTGAACGTACCACTTTCTCGTTTGTGCTGGCTGCCAGCGAGCTCAAGAAGCACACGAGAGCTTAGCGAGGGTAACCGTGTATGGGAAGAAGCGGTAAGGTACTACAGTACATGAAGTTCAACAAATACTTTCTGAAGTACGTCTAGTACAAAAGTTCCACTCATCGATATGACAAAACAGTTTCCAACCATACTCCCACCGAACATCACCATTCTTAGTGGCCTCTTCCTCCTCTGCCCGGTTCCTCTTCACGCCAGTCTTGAAGTCCTGGTGGATCCACCGAAAGAGCCCGCCTGCCGAGTAAAAAATCATGCTCTTGCGGGTCTCACTCTCCTTAGCGATTCCGATGTTCTCGTGATGAATGGATGCAGAGGGGATGAAGAAGAGATCTCCAGGCCCGACTTCGATGATGACCTTCGGCTCATGAAGAACGACCTGCGCAGATGTACGGGGGTAGAAGGTCCCAAGGGGAAGAATGGCGCAAATGCCGAAAACCAAATTCATAAGGTCAACATGCGAGTAACATGCGAGTCTGTGACGGTCTGATCGGCAATGTTGATAGACTGAGCGGCGAAAGGGCAGCCAGGGAAATAACTGTTCATGAGTCCTTGTGTTGCGTAAAACATGCGTTGCGCGAGTGAATAGAGGCGAGCCAATCGAGGGAACCAGACTTCTAATGTCACTGTACGCTGATGAGCATTTCAACATGAGCAGGATCTAAATAATGCAGGCTTACCAACGACATTCTTGACTAGTGCCTGCACATGCTTGCTTGCAGCGAACTTACGGAGAAGCTCCTCATTCCGTTTCGCCCCAGGTATTTTCATTTCCGCTGGAGCCTGTATCAAGCAAGTCAGTACGATGAATGAAAGCAAAGCAAACCCATTCACTTACATTCCTGGCATGCGATAACCCAAAAGAAACACACGCAAACTGCGCTCGCGCTTGCCCTTGTCTACGGTCCATCTCGTTACTCGTGATCATTGGTACCTCCTCTGAGTCATCTCCTGCTGATGACACAATCATTTCCTCGAATCTCGGTTTCGCTCAAGACAGATTCGCGTATGCACGCTATTCGGTAGACCGCCCAAACATCAAAAGGGAAAGAGGAAAGAAGAAGACGAAGGGAAAGAAAGAGAGAGGATATAGAAGCATGTGGGTGAGAACGCGAGTATGAAAGCGACCCATATAGGAAGATGCAAGCAAGAGGATCCCCAGAACAAAAACAAAAATGTGCTCGAGTTCGTTACGCCGACTTGATCGAGAGGTTTCCGTAGATCGTTGTCTATCTAACTCGTACTGAGGTACGATCGAAGAGTTAGACTATAGTCTTCGCACGAGCAGGTAGCGTGTAAGCGCCTGCCTCCTCCTTCAGAACCACGACCTCCCAACGTCGGCAATGGTCTCCAGAGGCAATGGTCTCCAGAGGCAATGCTACACATAGCGAGTATCCACGCTCGCGAGCATTGTTTTCCCCACCCACCGCACCCTCTTCACTTTCAACCGGCAAACCAAATGTCCACGGACTTTAAACTTGCCGGAAAGTGTCGCAGCTACGCCTGATCGTCGTATTTGACTGTAAGCCAGATTCGCTGCGAGGCCCTCCCGCCTATCGCTGCTCACCTCGGATCTGCCAGTCGGACCAAAGACACACCTTCAGGCCGGGAGGCTTCGCCTCCGCCCACCTCGTGTGCTACCATACTAACCCTCCTCAATCTCGTCTTAATTCGGCACTCTCGGTCTCCTACACACCGGCGCACTAAGCTACAACGACATGCGAAGAGCGTAATCTTCCGGTTGCGTTCAGGAAGTTGAAGAGCGGCTCCATGGCTTTTGACGAGGTGGGGAGGCCAATGATGCACCGTCACGTCCAAGCTCAGGACAGCACGCGCCCCTTCTATGTGCGTGGCACATCAACAGGAGGTGATGCACCGTCTCTGTATATGTTTTGCAGGCGGGGCAGATCGAGTTAGGTACTTGTCGTGTGCGATAAAGATGGTGGTTGAGTGGGACATGGCCTGACCGCAGCTGAAAAAGAACGCTAGCTTGTTTCCGAGGCAGCACGAACGCAAGCTTGAGGTAAGTTTTGCTGGGCAGCGAGGAATCAATGTGAGCGAGCTTCTCGTATCTGGACGACTCCTGCCAGAGCTTCTTCGCCTTCTGTTTGAGCGACTCGGTGATCTCCTGTCGTAGCTTTGCGACACTGACAGCGGCTCTTCCTTCGTCAATCCAGCTGGTATAGCATGTTTGGGAATCGACCGACCACGGGCAGCTTGCTTCGCTCCGTCGTCCACCACTTCATTTCATTTCCCTCGACACTCGGCGGAGGATATATCGAAAGGAATCAAGAAACTGAGATCCAGAAATTCATTGGCGGAAGAGGCGTGCGCGAGAAAGCGCACAATGTATTTTCGTGCTCTCATTTACCTTATATTCGTTGCAGCTTGCGCACTTTTGATTCCACCCCGATTCCCTCGCGCTTAAATTTCGTACCACCTTCCCCCTAGTTGTTCATTGCCCCCATGCTGCGTCATAGTTCAATGCTTTTGTAGTTTTGTCTACCATAGGGCTAGGCCCTGCAGGACAATAACCGAGGAAACCTCCGCCGAATACATAGCCACCACTCTCATATTTTGCGAAACAATCGACCTCGGCCATCGTGTTATGACATACCTGGACTCACTCATTCGAGCGTATTCAGTCGTTTAAGGTGTGTTACTCACACAACCGGGTTGGCAAACAAGCGCGTTCCACAGGGGAATCGGGGCCGATCGGATGACGCTAAAGTGTGTGTTACACACCCCAGCCGGACTACTACACACACCCCAACCCGGCTACTACACACATGCCGATCGGTGTGTAGGCTGTATAACACACCCCAGCCGGTCTACTACATGCATCCCGGCTGGATGTGTAGGGTGTATAACAAACACCCCAGCCGGTGTGTAGGGTGCATAACACATGCCCTAACCAGCTACTACATACATCCTGACTATGCGTGATAGACCACAGCGGGGCTATTGTCCACATCCCAACTTGCAGTTGTACATATCCTGATTTGCAGTTTAGGGTGTGTAACACACCCCAATTAGGGTGCATATATTGTGCCGGTAGTAGTATAATACTAATCATAATCAGTCTACAAGTCATGAGATCACCGTTTATTTTTATCTTTTTCATTTTGTTGTATCTCTTATGTTGGGTCCAACCACCTCTCCTGTTTCACATCTGTTATTCATCTTGTACTATTCAATCACATTCACTTATGTACATTTCTTATTATTCATATAAACTGTCATCTATGTTTCAGATCCAAAGTCATATATTGTATTAGAAAGGTGGTGATTTACACACCCCATATCTCTCATATCCAGACCCAGACCAAGAGTGAACCTCAATATACAGAAATCTGAATAGCTAGAACTCCAAATATCCATACAGCCTGAGACAGCCGGAAAGCCAGTCTATACAAAGCTAGACAGACTGTAGGCAACATCAAGGTCAGACCATACCCGGATTTTCAGCCGGTATACATTGAGCACACACATATACAGCCGGGAAGCCGGAAAGCTACAGAACCATACAGCCGGTATACACAATCAACATACACATATACAGCCGGACAGCCGGAATGCAGCCATGCAGCTATACAGCCGGAAGTTTGTGCATGTCACTGTTATACAATATTGACAAGTCAATCATCAAATCATCGTTTGTTTACTCAACAATATGTCCGTTTGTGATGATTAGAATCTCATTTTGTTCGTGTTGAAAATCGCTATGTACCGGTACCAGCCGGACAGCCGGACAGCCGGACGGCTAGGCAGCGAAACATAAGTGTAGCAGGTCAAACACTAAATCGCCATTTGTTATCTTAATACACAGCCGCTTGGGGCGGTTATAATCACATTTTGTTCGCATTGAACATCTATATCTACCGGTACCTGAAGCACCTAGATTGGTTCCCTGACACCTGCGGTACAGGGCTACGCGTTCCCTCCAAAATAGGCGCCCCGGCATACAAGGGACCAGCTGTGGTGTATTACACAGTATATATAAACCCCGATTGGGATGTCTTATGCACAATGTATGAACACCGGTTGGGGTCTTTAATGCACCCTACATGCCGATCGGGATGTGTGTAGTAGTCCGGCTGGGATGCGTTATACAGCCTACATACCGATCGGGGTGTGTAGAGTAGCCCGGTTGGGGTGTGTAACACACACTAAATTGGGCTGTGTAACGCACACACTTTAGCATCATCCAGATCGTCCCCGATTCCCCTGTGAAACATGCTTGTTTGCCAACCCGATTATGTGTGTTGCACACACTAAGCGGCTGTATTGTGTGCAACAACTTTGAATACAACAATGAGTGGAACTCGAATCTTATAGCCACTGAGGCTTTCATCAAGATGTCTAATCAACTCCTGGGTGCTGTTCTGCACCATCAGCGCAGGAGAGCACGGATTCCGGCTGCCGACTTGAACAGTGCAATGGAAGAGTGGTCATGTCTGATGCTTCTAGACACCGTCACTGGGTGCGGATTTGAGGACAACAACAGCTCGATGCAGACCAGTGAAGAAATCGAGTCCGACATCAGAACAACAGAATTATTTCAAGGCTCAGTATGTCGACTTCCTGGAGATAGATACTCGCGACAAGAAGGCACGAAAGAACTTCCGAGAGAAAGTGGCCAACGAGATCGTTGAAAAGTTCGATTCGGAACTAGACCTACGGTGGATTCTCGTGAGGTACGTGTACATATATCGTTGTGTGCAGCTTTATGGTGACACCACTCCCTTGTGTCTATCGGTGGTTCAAGAATCGTGATGCTGCAGAGAAGAACGACGGAAACACGACTCAAGTCAAGATCGCAGCACATGCTCCCGCTGCAGTCCAAACGGTATGTGATCGTTACGCCGACATCTAGGATGCTATGTACTGATGCGTGTACTGTGTCTCTAGACCACTGTCGGTCGGGTTACGACTCAGGCTGCAACAGCCAAACATGCAATACTCCTCCTCGATACACTCCATCGTCTTACCCGCAAGAGGAACCTCAGTGCCGCACAGCTGTGGGCCGACTCTGGCCTGCCAATGTTGAGCTTCGCTCCTGGCGAAAGATCATCAAACGAGCGTCAGTATCTTTCTACACCGGCGCATATGGCTACGTACTCCCAACGAGCAAGTCGGACACCACGTTTTAGAGCACAGCCATCATTATCGAAGAAGGAGACGACCCTACTATTCAACCTCTCACCGCTTTCGAAGAATACCTTGTGTCTCGTGACAACAGCTTCCCATTCCACTCCGCGTTATGGATAACCGCATCCGGCACAGTTCCCACTCGTACTTGGTTCCTTGCGAAACTACGCACTGTCTTCCCGACATCCTCCAATATCGGTGGTCACTCACTCCGCTCCGCCGGCGCTACTCATTTCGCAATCATCGGTTGGCCTGACGACCGTATTCACGCCCTCGGACGCTGGTCATCAGACGCATTCAAAATTTACATCCGAAGCATCCAGTGGCCCTACAGGCACTACTGAACAACCGCGTAGTCCAACAACTTTGAAGTTCCGTGTATCGCCTTGCACGTTCTACTCATCACCTCTTTCTTTCTCACCACCATCCCACCACAACCTATTCCATTCCACGTACCACATTACCCGTATCGTCGAACGCTAGCCGCTAATACACGGCCGCGTCAGCTGCCGCGTTCACCCTACACTTCCGCTGTGCCCTCTCAGAGCAAGAAGATTAGACTACGGTACATGATTGTGCTACTTGACTCTATAATCCTCTAAACCAGTCCGAAGGAGTCCGACGAAGGTCCAGAGATGTCCAGAGATGTCCGGGAAAGTAAAGAGGAGTCCGAGAGGTACGATATAATGGTTGAATAAGTACGGAACGAATTATGGGTGCGAAAAGGAATGAATGGGATACGAAGTGGAGGCTCGGACGCAACTCCGGGAAACCTCGGAGCTAGGCTCGGGATGATCGGATGTGACTGGGTGCATGTACGGTAGAAGTGGGTCAAACGGGGATAGTGGCGATGGTGACGTCGTCGGAAAGCTGAACTGAATCTGCGTAATCGCTGTGCGCGGGGATCAGCGAGAATCGGGGCTCATCACTGCCCCGCTGGGTGGGCGGTTGGATGTGGAGCACTGTATACTAGAATCGGCCCCTCGTATGTAGACGCGATGAACACTCATGCGAATCGTTCGTCGAGGTCCGTGACGTCGTGTGGATTGTGCCACCTACGACTATGGCGCGGGATATCCCGATCACTAACAAGAAATTCGAGAGGCACACCGACAACTACAAGACAATTGAATCGACAGAGGGAATGGGGGTGAGAAAAAGATTCAAGGAAGCCGAAACGAAGGCTTTACGATTGTGTCGTTGACGATGAAGACGGTGAAGACAACGAAGTTTGAACCAGGTTCAGATGCCAGCTGGACGTTGCCTCGGCCGGCGTGTCCCTCATCATTTAGTATTCCGAATCACTGCGTTCACCCCTAACCGGGGGGTCGCTGTATGAGAAATAGGCAAAGTTGTATACCCAGAGGGGTGTGCGTTGGTGTGCGGAGAACGCTTCACGAGGACTAATTGGCTCAGGTCAGGTTGAATGGAGGTTGAATAGAAAGAGACTGAGGTGGACAGCAGCTTGGATTCTTGTAGCGTCAGCAAGGATGTGCAGGGTAAATCCGGTGAAGAAGGTCCTACGAAGGCCTTCTTTCCCTTGGTATGACGTATCTATGCGAACCTCTGTTACAAGTGAACGCAGTGAATGGGTATCCCACTTGTTTTTCCTCTTCCAGGTGCCTCATGACAAGAGAAGAAGCTTAAGCTTAAGCATTGAAAAAGCGGAGGCAAACTGTATGCACAAAAGAGCAAAAATTACTGCTACCCTATGTCATTACCACGACTGTACCAACTTATCCTTCAGCCACTTAGGCACTGTCACCGTCTGAAGACCTGGATCATCCCATTCCAACGTCTTCCAATCGATAGGCATCCAATTTTCCAATTTCAATCTTCTCTCCTTTCCGCTCTCCGACTCCTGCAGTCCCTTCATGTGTTCTATACGGAACGTATGCGCTTTCTCCGGGACGGCGCATGTTGAGGCTTCGATGTTGTTGTGGTCCAAGATCGTCTGTATTACCAGCCTAGCATTCCAAAGCTCGCCCATCGCCTCCTCGCTTTCCTTGTTCACGAAATCCGATGTGTATAGTTCCACATGCAGGACCATGCGCGCCATGGACAAGAATGGCTTCCTGAGGACCTCTTCAATTGCATACCAGGCATTAGCTACGTCATAATTGACCTGGATTTTTACTCACTTTTTCCACATTTGTACACCGCCATGGATATTGCCATTCGTATGATTGCCCTTGCCACTTGATCATGGCTAGCATTCGTTCCCGCCCGCTTCGAGCGCTCATTGACCACGATGGCCCGTTCCGTTAGATGCATGGTGTCAAAGCATAAGTAATGATCACCAATTGCAATGGACGGTTGCGGTGTCAACACCCAATGCGCCTTCCCAGGCGGCATAAACCTAACCCCATATTAGTTTCTGGTGACCCCATGCAGACATGAACAACTCACATCATGGAGTCCTTATCCAGAACCAAGTATCCAGCCTCATTCACTCGGTTCTTCATCCGTTCCATCTGATCTTCCTTCCTCGGGATGTACGCAAAAGCCACATGCGAGTCCATCTGTGTCAACACCCTCTCTGGCGTCTTCTCACCTTTCCCGTCGTTGACTGCCTTCACATCCAGCAACACCCATATCTTGCGTCCGACAGGTACGCTCACCGCGGTTCCCAAGCCATGAGCGTCGGAATGTGCGTATGTCACCACCCCCGCCGAACCGGCTATTGTCCAATCCCTGTGTCCCGACATGTCCGTCCAGTCATCTCTGTCTATATTTCGAGCCATAGGGATGATGCTTTCCTCAATTGATGCCTGCCGTCATCAGGTTCAGTGCATCAACTGCAACTTTCACCGCTTTATGCTCACCTTCCAGTTGCTCTGACTTTTCAACCTTGTCGACCACTTCTCGTGCTCCATCTTAGCCACTTTCTGTGATTTGTACAGTCAGTCAATTTCTGATGCTTACTTCTTCCACCCACCAGTTTTTCCTTATCTTCATCCTTAAAGCGAATTCGGCGGAACAGTTCGGGAGTGCAATCCTCTGCTACGTTTCTGTCACCAACCATTCAATCTGTTAGAATCACTCGCGCCCTCAGTATTTATAGCACTCACTTGAACAACGATGGTACTGAACCCTCGGCACATGGGATATCGAGTGCTGTCATGCAGAACTTGCGTGCATTGTTGCTTTTCTTGGCCCCTTGAGCCAATTTCGCTCCCGATATCTTCGTATGATACATCATGACCTCTTCATCTTCATCTTCATCTTCATCTTCTTCTATGGCCTCCTCCTCCTGATCAATTTTCATGCACTCCTCTGGCTCTTGTCTAGCATTGTCCAACTCCTCTTCATATTCTTTGGACCTGGCATGCATGTCTGCCAAGAGAAACAAACTCAGTCCATAGTCCATGGGTTGTGAAGGTTGCCAACTCTTACCCTGAGCCTCCCTTCCTATACCCATGAAGATCTCATTTAGGTCCTTGGCACACCAACTCAACTCTGTAGATGGTTTAGGAACACCAACTAACACCACTGTCTTGCCCTTGGACAATGCCCCCCGGATTTCCGCGCAGATGTTCTCACGGGTGGTACAATTCATGGGATCAGGATATTTGAGAACTGTCACCATTCCGTTTGCAGTGGCGTCCACTGCTTTCTGGGCAAAAAATCTTGTCATGTCAGCGTCTGCTTGGTATCTGTCTGTGACGGTGACCGGAACATGTGTTTGTAAGCCATTGCTCCAAGCCACAATTTCGGCACCGTCCGGAAAGTAGCTGCCTGTGGCCTCAATGGCAGCATCTTTCCTTGTTTCCCGGTAGGTCTCTTGCGTAGAGGGTACGCAGTAGCTGATCATTACCTTCTTGATTTCTGTCAGCCCGCCACTTCGATCCAATTGATGATCGATGTGCATTCACTCACAGGCTCAGGTTCATTGAGAGGAGTATCCTAACCCTTCGCTGTGAGTATCAATCCCGTCAAATACAAACGTAAGATCACCAACCTGTGTTCTTTTCCTCTTGCCCCCCACTTTGAAGTCCAGGTGATTTTGCTGCCGAATCTCAGGCACGGCTGCATCATCGGCTCGACCCGACGAACTTGCCCTGCCAGGATCTGCGTTTGGCGAAGTGGTCAGCCTAGATTGTTTGGCGTGATGGACGATGGTGGAAGCAGACTGTGGTGGAAGCGGGATGGATGATCCCGCTTGGTGTTCTGCACAGGTAGATACAGTGTACTCAGTAGGATTTGAGTCAAACATAACCACCAACATACCTCGCATCCACCATTCTTCAGCTGTTCGAACCAATGTCGACGGGAGTGTCGTATAGACCAAGTCTCTCTTTCCCCAGGCTGAGACCTCGACAGTCTGGCATACCTCATCGTACACCGGACGAAGCCACTTGCGAGTTTCAAAAGCCCGGCCTGCGGCAATAACGCTTCGATGGATCCTTGACATGGGAGCGTCCACCTGTATGGAGATTGCGTGCATCTGGGTAGTGGCGTGTATTAGAAGGCTATAAACATCGCCGAGACGGGTGCTTACCACTATTTTATAGAAGCACCGCTCCCAGCGAGTGGCGGCATCCGTGCCAGCGGTAGGCTCGTGTTCGAGAGCCTGGTGAATCTGAGCAGCGGCGTACAACAACGACTTTTCATGCTCATTGAATGTTTCGAAGTTTGGGTTGCTGATGAACGGCATGACGCGATGTTGAGCAAAGTGTTCAGATGGCTGCGGTGAGTGTAAGGATCGGCACTGTTTGGCGCTAGAGGTTGAATAAGCGCCTGTGACCCGACCGCGTGCAGAAATCGAAGATATCTCTCTCTCGTACACTGCGACACCAATGATAGGAAAAAGAGTCTTAGCCCTGGGAAAAATGGGCAAGACGGTTCAGGTAGAATCCTGCAGGCAAACAATCTGCATGAGACTGTTCATTACGTTGCTAGGTCTGTGCGGAAATCTATGTGGGTTTACCTAGAGGGCGGCAACCAATTTTTTTAACGCTGTCAGTCACAACGTGCAGGTGGTATCACGATAATGGTCGCAGAGTGGTCTGAC
The DNA here is from genome assembly GCA_004802725.1 of Antrodiella citrinella. NCBI lineage: Eukaryota > Fungi > Basidiomycota > Agaricomycetes > Polyporales > Steccherinaceae > Antrodiella > Antrodiella citrinella. The sequence goes on from SGPM01000303.1 coordinate 16,084, forward strand.
AGTGAGAGAGAGAGAGCGAGCGCGGTGTGAAACACTCGCAGCATTCAACTACTAAGGTCATTGAAAATTAGGAGTATACTTGTGCTACTGGACTAAGCGTACAACTCTACGGTCGCAAAGATACGTGTGAGTCGTCATGCGAACACATGCTTATGCCACTGTGTCCGTCTCATCGACCGTCAATACCAACTTGATACCAACAGACTCGTTTCCTCCGATTGTATACCTGCATGCCCTCCGGAAACCTCTCCAGGTTCATGCGGTGAAAACGGAGCATTTTGAACTCACTTGTGCACCATATTTCCTCCAGCGTCGAACGATGATCTACGTCTCCCACCTGTCATCAAGCACCTGTGTCTATGAGTGTATCCGGAATCAACACACATCGAAAGCAACAAAATTTGGTCACTCACGCGCCCCATTTCTTGTTCTGGTGGCGTACGTGATCCACAACGTTCAGGGGAGATGAGTTGGTCCAGCTCTCAGAGTTGAGTTCTGCGACTCAGAATACAAGTCGAAGGCAAGTGCGATTACTGTTTGATCTCAGCAGGATGTGGGTATGTATGTGAAGGATGGGAGTGTTTAAACAGGTGAAGCTTGTGGTGATTCTTGGCCAGAGTGTCTGAAATGCCTAGTGGAAGACATTGACGAAAATTATTCTAAGTCAATATGTGACACTGAGCATCAAATTCTGATGCCTGACTGATATTTTGGCGGGGACGATGACTTTAATGACGATGTACAACCCTCCACGGATGCTCGGATGGAGAGTTTTTATGAGACTAGATGTACTGGTTTTACATACTGTAGTATACACTTCATGTGTTCCTACTTTGGGCGCTTGAATCACCATCCATCACTATGGAAGACATTTTGCCGGAAACGCGTACCGGCCATGGCGGATTCCACAATACACATTCTATATACCGCATATATTCTAAGAATACGTCCAACCTACATACCGGGCATCCGATTTGGTTGATGGGTCACGGTGATGGGCAGCCGCATCCAGCATCAAGATCCGGCTGCCACCGGCTGAAACGTCCGTGACGTGAGCAGCCGGTTTATAGTTGACATTGGAAAGATGCAGCCGATTCAACCACCCCCGGTGCCCCACCAGGTCGGAGCCACGACTGAGCGAGGTACTTATAAGGGATGTGAGGCATGACTTGGCATTCAAAAGTCGGTGAAATTATAAGAGGCAATGGATGCTCTATGTCCATTCTAAAGGAGTGACCGGATCAACTTCGAGCTCAAGGAGGGGGAGAAAATGTCAATTTGCGGACGGACAGGGGCCATTTTCGTTAAATTCATTTGGGCTAGCGCTGTAGACTTAGAATAATTCGCGCGTCGCGCTCGAAGAAAGAAGTTCAAAGAACCATGAAATCAGAATACATCATTTACATATAAATCAGATATAAATGAAGTTTATACGAGCCAATGCCCCCCGTGAATCCTTTCGGCCTTTCTTGCTTCTTCTTTGCTGCCTCTTCTGCATTCTTGGCTGCTTGTCGTTCAGCGACCTCTCGTTGTTTCGTTTGTGGTGTTTTTGGCGTCGCTGGTGCGTCTTCATCTGTTGTCAGTGCGGCTTTCTTCCTGGGCATGATGCAGCACAATAGTTCTGAGGCGAGATTGGGAGTGGTGTAGACAGTCAAGTGTGACGCGTGGACGTTTAGAGTTGAAGTTGAACATTAGCGTCTAGTTTAGCACGCGGGTTTCCCCATCTCGCCTGCTTGCTGTGTGCGTGCAAATGTGGCGGCCGTCCCACTGGCTGCATCGCCGGAGCAAGCCGCACATTCAACGTTCGTGCCCCACGAACGTTAAATCCCCCAGAGCCCCGTGATAAAATGCTCCCCCAGAATCCACCCCTTCAGGCCATGAGAGGTAAACATACCTCAAGGGCACAGACAAGGGTGGACCAAGGTTGCGCCCCCAGAATTACATCCATATGTTACCTCGCTAGGCCATGAGAGGTAAACATACCTCAAGGGCGCAGGCGAGATGGATGGACCGCACCGAAGGTTGGTGAAGGAGAGAGAGAGAGAAAGCCGGCAGGTCAATGCAGGATAGGCGCCGGCTCGCCGACAAGCGAGGATGCGGTACGCGAAGACGCGTCCCGTTCTGCTGGCTTTGACTGCCCTTTCTCTCTGTGTCGACGCGTCGACGCGTCGTGAACTTCCTTGCTCCCTGTTCGCCTTCCGCCCACTCCCTCTCACGATATGGCAATCGTCCAAGACAGCGACGACGAGTCCGACTACGCGTATCCAGCTCAGGAAGTTGTCGACACCCGTGCCGAATTGAAGTACGACGACTTCGTGCGACAACGGAACATGCGTCACATGGCGGAAGCTCTGAGGGTCAGTAAACGCGAGCACTGGGACCTTGGCACGCCCTTGCACACCAAAGAGCCTCAGGTAAGTGCGCTGACGACGGGAATTCGTGGAATCAAGACTCACTCGTTCTGCAGGAACCCAGGGACGCTATGAAGCCGGTGGCCACTACGAATCAGGAATCTACCCAAGGAGGTCGTGCGACACGCTCGAACGTGTCTAACGCGCCTCGTCCCAGCTACATCCCTGTGAGTTACGACTGGGACGAGGAGGAGGAGGAGGAGGAGGAGGAGTCCTATGATGAATATGAGTACAAGTCGGACAAGGAGGAATGGGACGAGGATGACGACGTACCAACCGGAGGACGATTGCGAGCCAAACCACGCAAGAAGAGGACTGCCCCTGCTCCCAAGCCCGAAGAGATCAAACGGCAGAAACTGAACTCCGGGAGGAAGGGGAGGTCTGAGCGCACGTCGGTCAGTGTGAAGTACGTCCAAAAGGCCCTGACTCACAAGGACTGGGTGGACGAAAACGGTGAGTCGGAACGCCGTGGTTTCGTCACTCACGTACTCACACTTGACCAGGTATGTTCCGTCTTCCTGTATTGTTGGAAGAGCTGGAGAAGCGACCCTCTCGACCGAACGAGACCACGTACGAGGCCGTTTGGCAGAAGGCATTGTCGCTGCTGTCTCCTGAGAAAACCGCGCGAACAGAGTCCGGGGTGTGGACCGACGACCAAGGCAACGTTCTCGTGGTGTACGTCAGCGAGCATCATACGAAGGACGGCAGGTTGGTTGAAGACAGGCTAGCCGTAAGTCCATCTTTTTGTTCTGCGCACGAGAGACTGATGTCCAGTATACAGAAGCCCGAGCAGAAAGATTTCCAACTGAACTGTCAGACGTACCACAGCATGCATGCGCATCAGATTGCCACGGGAAAGGAGGCCTCTCGTCACGCTTGGGACTTCGAGAACGACCACTGCAACACCAGGTACGGCAAGGACGAGAGAAAGGCAAGGCGTCTGTTAGCAGAAGATCGCGAGTGGAACCCGCCCACCTATCAGGAGTGCAAAGGTCTTAGCCATCTCTACCTCGCGTGGGGTGCAACGGGCCATCCTAATGTGAGTAATTCATCCCCTGGCGTGTGTAGAGCGACGCTCAAACGCTCCTTCCCCGCAGGATCCGCAAATGCCTTCCCAAGACATGGTTGGGAAGTCGACGTCGCCTCTCATCAAGAAGAAGCAACAGGCAGACGTCATTAAGTATATGTTTGCGGACGGACATATCGCCAACTACATCTCCCAGTTGGTGGCATTGTGGATGCCGAAGGACTTCAAGCGACTCAAAAAGGCCTTCGATCGTGCCAATTGGATCCAGGATATCCTAGAAGAGGGGGAAAACGTTGGCGGGGGCATCTTTGTCGGAAGGGTCACATTGTACAAGCTGCAAACACACCTGCACCGTGACCTGGGTGATACGATATGTGCAATCACCTGCGTCGGGCAATTCAAAGGTGGGGAGGCGATCTTTCCAGACTTGGATTTGAAATTAGCGTGAGTCAATTTTGTGAGCGATGCACACTTACACCTTCAGTTTCTGATAACCATTTACTTCACAGCTATAACGCCGGAGATATCATTCTCTTCCATAGCCAGGCACTATGGCACATGATTGCACCATGGGCTCCCCTCCCAAGGCCTAACAACTCCAAGGTGATCCCTGGCAGGATTAGTAGGGTGTATACCACACACCGAGACACTCTAACGCGCCTTCTGGCGACGAATTGGAAGGAATTGTTTGACCTACAGTACAGGTAACTTTAGAGTAAGAACTACCTCCGCTCGGACTGCCAACGACACGTCTACTTGCGAGTCCGATTGTCACGTGTGTTGCCGGCGNGCTCTTCCTTCAGTTCAGGGACAGGCAACTCATTCACTGCGTCGGAGGGGTAGAGTAGATACAAGCTTTCTTGAAATTGCCATTACGGTGGCATGAGCGAAAAGCTGGGACCGACAACGAGTAAGGACACAATGAGAGGATACTAATGGGTAAATCATATTGACCGCCAGGAACGGCTGCCTGCAATGAGGTCACATGAAGCATCGACTATGTTAGAATATCNTTGTAGGGACGACGTCAGCGGGTAGAAACGGAAGTGAGAAGGAAATACATACAAACCGAGAATGTCATAATGAATGCCAAATCGNCTGCCTCCGTGATCGACCAAGATAGAACCTATGGGGACAAAGTCAGCGAGCGGGACATGGCACAGGTAAAAAAGGAGATACATACGAACTGGGAATACCGTAGGGAACACCAGAACGCCTGCCTGTAGCACCGACCAAGATAGCACCTGTGTGGACGAAGTCAGNGGGCGGGACATGACATCAGTGAGAAGGAAACACACAGAAATGTTCGTGCCACATGAATTTGAAGGTAAATCCCCCCTAGCCCAATGACATGAAATGCCCCCAGAACCCATATCCATGTGCGTCGTCAAGCCATGAGAGGTAAACATACCCCAAAGGACACACGTCGACGGACNGCGCGCGAGGCTGGAGAGGAAGGGACCAAGACGAAAAACGTGAACAACCCTGGAGAATAGACGAGTCAGGATAATGANGACGAACGACAAAAATGGACTTACGCCCGCCTACGAGCCACACCGAAATCCGAGCCCACAGACTGAACAGTCCATGAACAAACACTAAACCCGGAGACTAACCAGTCCACCGAGGCGTAGATGCGAAGCCTGAACAGGCAGCGTCATCTGATCGAAACACGAATCAAACAAAACAAAGGTATCATAAANAGGGGGATACGATGCGCTGTCGACACACGCGAAAACCCCGAAGGATTGGTGGTCAGGTTGTTCAACTGAGCCCTGTCCAACGCTTGGAGTCAAGTCCGCACGTCGTCCCGGGTTACATCGCAGGGCCCAATGGAAAGTACAATAGGGAATATGATCACCGACCGTCGTCCCGGGTTACTACATCGCACTATAAAATCATTACCGAACTGGAAGCCGAATCAGTGATCCGAAGCGGATTCAAAATCAGGGACTCACATTGAGATTGACGATATGCCTCCGAGACAAAGAGGTTCCGCCACAACACCTAAATGCTTCTTGGACGGAAGCAAATGTTCGCATTCACCCCGATAGCGATTAACCACTTAGAGCTCATCCGGATCAAACACTTGCCTGTTAGCCTTCGGTGTTTGGGGTTCCAAGGGGGCTTGGCACTGCATACTGCAGCTACAATGTCTCGTAGACTGAGCAGTCAAACGAGGGCGAGACGGAAAGCGGACGCAAAGTCTGCGGGGGAAGAGACTGAACAGTCTACTTCCGCGAAAGGAGGGGGCAACGACGTCTTGCGATGTGGCATCGGTGGTGTCTTGAAGCGCGATCTTCATGATAGTAAGTAGGGGCGGTGAAGATACAGACATGTGAGGGCAAGGTGAGGGGGGGGGGAACTACAGAATCTCACGGTGGACTGTCCGTTCAACTTCGTTTGCAAGTCCGAGTTCAGCTCCGACACTCGCTTGCTGTGGGCGTCTTTCATGCCATCATCGTCTTCTCATCTTTTCTAAGTCTTCTCATCATCGTCCTCACTATACGCCTCTCGCACCTGCTTGCAGATTCACCACAGCGCTATCTCATTGTCGTCACCAACTCGCACCCAGCTTCAACAGCACGGACAATCAACTCCGGCTATCCCCTCCTGCCCATCTCTGACCTGCCTGTGTTAGGCTCGTTTGTTTTGTGGCTTCCACCGGTGGGACTGTTCAGTCTCATCTGGTCTGTGATTGACTTTGTGTCTTTCCATTGCACACCCGCCACGGTCCTCTGGCTTACCATCCGTCCTCCAAACAAACAAGTCGCTCTCCAGACTCCACAGGATCACAAGACCCAAGTTTTCCTGGACGGAAGTTGTAATAAGTAAATTGGTACGTCCATGTTCTGATTTGTTGAATGAACTACTGCTGGTTGCCGCTTTTTCAGAGGCGTTGGATGGGGTCGTTGATTTTGACTATGCTTTGTCCTGCGAGGTTCTGCTCTTCGCCACCTTCACTACGTCTTGTGCGCTTGGACCGGTCATATGTTCTCCTTTTTCGTTTGCCTCTTCTCGCCTCTGTAGTACCAGTTCGTGAGGCCTGTTCAGGCTTTATATCGAGGTCTTGGCTGACTGTTCAGTCAGCCGGGCTGAGATGTCGCTTTGCATGGACTGTTCAGTCCGTGATGCGATGAGTATTCATTCGCGTATGAGAGTCTGCCCTCGCTTCATCGACAGAGTAGTCTGTTCCATCATCNACTTCTTTCGTCTGCAGTTCACCGTGTTCCTCCCTTGGGTGTTTCCACCTCGCTTACAGGTACGCAAGTGCTCTCTTCAATCTCATGTGTCCTGTGATTGATCTCAGCTAGGGCAGTGCGTTATGTTTTGCCAGGTACCCGCTTGGATTGAGGTCTCATNGGTCGACAATGATATCGTAAGTAGATGTCATCTTTTCTTCCCAATCAATCTGAAGTCTCCGCAGNGAAAGTGATTTACTAGACTCTCGTTGGAAACATGTCTTTGGTGAGGCTCTTGAACCTGATCGTACGTGCAGTTTCCCCGAATACAACCGCATTGACTCATCCGTCGTTCAACAGCACCTGTGCGCTTCCACGATGCTCGCTGCGGGAGTGCCACTGCGGACGGTAAATATGTGGTCACGTNCCCGAACAGCGACTACGTGCCGCTGCCTGTGTACGGGAAAATAGAGCTCAAGATATACTCTGACGGTCGTTTCGGAAAGGAAGACCCCATTCTATGGCCACAGCTTTTCACCCCCGATAATCCTTGGATGGTGGCGATAAGACGCAAGCCAGATGCCGCTCACGAGGACTCCGTCATGTGGCGGGACGTCATTCCGTCTGACTTCCGTCCCTCCGCACCAGGTTCTTCCCTTGGGTCGCTGTGTTTGGACTTCCTCGCGGATCTGAAACGCTCAGTGGATGCCGCAGCACGCAGGATCGACGGAGAGTTGGCCCATCGTGGTGCAAACCCCAAGATGCAGTACTTCTATTTGAGTATGCAACAGGCTGTCGCCCGGCTGTCCCTCCCTTCAAGCTACCGCGACATGCTCCATCAGGTTGTCTGCGCTCAACGATTCTGGCTGTACGGCGAGGCGTTCATGGAGTTTTACCTCCAGTTGAGGTTACCGATGGCGGAAGCGCATCCCGACACAGTTCACTCGGTGAACCCGAACTTGATGGGAGCGGTCACGTCTGATCCAGCAACTGCGCAGGAATTGTATCGTTTGGGCGTCCCAGTATGGTTCCTGCGCACACCAGCCCAGTTTGACGGTACTAGTCGTCTGGGATTGGCTGTGGACACCGTGCTGCCAAACGCACTCCCCCCCACATCGGATGGACGTTTGATCTACGAGGGTGAAGCCGGACGGTATCACCTTTATCTCATCTACCGCCACTCTCATCTGTACTCTGACATTCCTTTGACATCCGTCGGCGTCCCCGCCCATTCTGTTGCTCTGGCGGCGACTGCTGCAGCCTCGCGCCCTTCCACCTCGATTAGTCCGGCCACCTTGGTTGTCAGATCAACACGCGACAAACAACGGTCTGCACCATGTAAGTAGCTGTTAATCATATGCACGAACAAAGCTGACGATCCCGACGGAGCAGACGCCCCGAAGGTCAACAAACACCGTCCTGAGATGGGTCGAAACAAGTTTGAAGATCCCAAGCACGATTTCATGCCGGAGGGCATTCCTGCGTGGCAGAAGGGGCTGAGTGAGGTGGATCGAGGTCGTGTTTCTCCAGGAAAGGCGTGGCCGTACTGGACCCCAGAGCCCGCACTTCTATTGCCCGAAAAGGCAGAGCGGTGCGCAAGGTACCTGGAGAACTGGGTTCGCGCCCGAGATGGATGGTTATATGTGCAGGCGAACCCTCAGGTGACGGATACGCCAGCCTTCGTGCCGCAAGAATGGCGTGAGTTCCTCAACCATAACTCGAAAACCGCAAGTGAGCTTGAGGGTGAAGGGGAGGCCAGGCGAAGGAAGCAAGCCGTGCTTGCAGTCGTGGATCGAGTATGCGGGTTGGAACGCATGTCCGCCGCGCCCCTGCTGTGGTTTGGTCAGCCTTTCGTCGCTGGATTGCCCATGGCGAAAGAGGTGATCTGGGAGTTGTTCGAAACAGGGTTTCGTATCGAACTTCGTCAGCTGCACCTCCTGCTTCGCCGGAAGCCGCACTTCGAGGATCCGACAGCAGAGATGGCTTGGGAGACACTCGACCAAGGGCTCCTTTCTTCAGTCTTCGCGGACGATCAACTGCTTCGTTTGCAGGCTCTGCCCTCCGCTCGATCCGGTCTAGGTGCAGACGGTGTCCGCGCGCGCGCAAAGAGTCTCGACGCGCTGCGACGCGTTATGCGCACGTGGGAAGGTGCGCCGAAGGAGCTCATGGATGCGCCTTCGCTCGTGCAGCACCCATCTGACCAATACCTTCAACGTTTGGAGTCAATCATGGCTGGATGGTATGCTCAGGCGTTCTGGGAGAATGCTGGTCGTCCGCCCATCTTACCTCATTTGTTTCCTCTTGTGTAGTGGTCGGTCGCATTTCGGACAGTTGTATTGGACAGTTGTATCTTGTTGGACAGGCCTGACGTAGTACCGTCGGTCAATTCATGTGGTATGCTTGTTTATCATGGGAGTATGATGTGCTTGCCTTCAAGCTGATACTTCGTCTCGCTAACTTGTGCTGAACGAAACCGAGAACGGCTCATGTGTGTTAGGTGAGTAAGAATTGCTTGTTATGTGAATCATGCTGATAGTTCTATAGAACCTCAAAGGCAGTGAGCGTCCTCGACGCGAGCCGCAAATGTCGGGCACAAGCTGGTGCTCTAAGCTGTCTCTCATCCCCACTTGGCTTTACACATCAATGATCAGACTGACTCTGTAATCGAGAACGGTGCTTTCTTCCTATAGGTGTACGTTGAACAACCTTTGTTCCACAGAAAACTAAAAGGTGTTTGGGAGTCAACATGTGCACGTGACGTAGTGATCCTTTCTATTATATCGTCTATTTACTTACAATAACATTTGGTTTCGTGCGATAACCCGGTTTAGGTGAATCTGGGGGCGCCAAATAAAGGGATTCGACCTTCTTAACCTGTCGATGGGGGACTCGAAGAACCCCAAGAGGGAAATGACGAAGGAGAGGTACCACGGTTTGCAGAAATGCGATCACTCAGATGACGAGGTCAGTCAGTCACCTCCTCTGAGATTCTGACTGACCTTATTGCATTTTTATCGTGTTTTGCAGGAAGACGATGAGACGGATGACGACGTCAGTCCGTCTCCTGCTCATGAAATCTGACTGACCTGATCCTTTACCCAGCTGATGAAGCCGGATCCGCACTTTTGGGACAACATGGTGAGTGCTTCAGAGCTGCTACTAGCACGGTGCTGACAGCAGCGTACAGCGCATTACCAAAGGGTACAAACCACCGAGGCCAGGCAGGATGACTCCTGGCATACCAAAACACATCGTAAGTAGCCGAATGCACCACTCCATCTCGCTGTTGATTGGACGTGTCCCCAGCTCGCAATGTACAAGGCCCACCTTGCTGCTAAAAATGCCGCGGGAAGTACCACTGCAGCTAACGATCACGTCGACCCAGAATCCTTCGATGAGGTGAGTACGCTGATGCCAGCCTCCTTGGCATGTATTCACTTTGAAACAAGGTGATGGGCGATGTTATCAAGGACAGCTCTCACGAGTCCACAAGTAAGAGCAAGGGGAAGGGGAAGATGACATTGAGTACGAAGACGAGCAGTAAGGCCGGCGAGACAGAAATGGTACGCAGGTAGACTCAGCGCGCGCTGCATGTCCTGATTCGTCGCACTCTTAGCACAAGACTACTGTGGCTACAGGCGGAGACTCCCTCGCTCCAGGTAACTATGACAAGGTGAGTATCCTACGTGAATTGCTCAGCTCACCCCATCCAATTGACCATACGGACAGGAGGTCGACAGACACGTCAAGATTATCTCACGGCCTGAGAAAGCACGTACAGCCAGGCCCAGAGGAAAGAGGATATCTGCCGCTTTGGTCCAGGTTCGTGAGTTCATACCACACAGAGCGCTTGCGCTGACCCCGCTACTTGTCGTCCCTCCAGGACGGCACCAAGGACAGACCGGTCAGTCCCGTAGATATTCACTCGCAGATCTGTGGAACTGACTATGATGAAGTTTGTCGTTGATGACCACAGCGACGACAACGTCCTTTCAACCCTCGCTCACTCATTTCAATCCACGATGAAAGCTGCTTCTCATCAGGTGAGGTTTGTATAAGATCGCGGGCATAAGAGAAGCTAACAGAGGATTCCAGAGGCGTGCAAGTGACGAAGGTGGCGGAAGGATTCCCGTAAAGGTAGTACTGTCTCCCTCATCTGCTGCTAGGCCTCGCTTAATGAGTCCTGCCCAGAATTACAAGCCGTCCTCGTGTACTGCGTCCGCGAATGAAACCCTCGTCAAGGATGGTCGCACATACGTGTACTTCTGGAGCTTGGTATGTTCACGCAGATCTGGCCTGACATGATGTTCTGATGATGAACTATATAGGCCGATGTGATACAGATCACGAAATACGCTCACGCGCATGGGACGGTCAAGACTTACCTTCCGGCACTCGAGGAGTTTTGCAGGTGTGCCTTCATTGAGAAAGATACCTGGCTTGAGACTTCCAGTCTTAAGTTGGGCGAAACATGGGTAAGTTGCCAAGCGAAAGATGTCTTACTGACACCTGGCCGTCTTGCCCTGCGTCTGCCCGGTGTTCAGCCGTCCATGGACACTCTATCAGATGCAATGTTGGGATGGTAGACAGCTAGAGTAGATGCGAAGGATTGTGGGAGTCCAAAATAAAATATACGTCCCTCAGACCTGACGGGTTGGTCTGTGATGAACTGAATCGGCGGGACTGCAACGTCCTGCGTATCTGCAGGTGTTTATGTTCATGTGCTTTGAATTCTTATTCTTGAACTGACAGCTGAACAGAACCAAGACAATGTGTCAGTAATGACTGGGGAAGGATCAATCTTGTGAAGATTAAGATATGGAGGCTGTAAGCACCAACATCTCACGCTTGGTACGTTCGACTTCACTCGTTGACCACTCTCAAGTCCATAGCTAATATCTTGTGTAGGAGGTACTTGCTCCAACATGGAGCTCGAGCCTGCAGACGACTCTTTTGCGGACAATCTCGACTGCGATAGCGACAGCAACTCGCTCAACTCTCTCCACTCCCATGCCTTCCGATCCAGCGGCCAACAGCGTGACCTGCTGCATGTGCCCAGTCGCAGGAGCCGCTACCATTCAGACACCTTCAGGTCAAGACGGTGCATATGGCCAGATGATCACGGGAGATTGCTGCCCGCCCTCGCCCGTCTTTGAGAAATGGACGGGATGATAGAGGACAAGATGCGTACGGTCGTAATGAGATGTGGTGAGCACGGGAATGAGCTCTGAGGTAGGGGGATCAAGTTTTTACAGGTACGCACCGTGTTTTGGCAGCCTTTCACATTACTTATCCGGTCTTCGCAGCTGCCCACGCTCTAATCACCGTAATACCCACCGACTGCGCCCGACTTCACCGCCATGGGCAACTGTGTCTCTCAGCAAGACAGGGAGGCCCAGCAGCGCTACCAGGAGATCGACAAACAGATCGAGGAGGATTCACGCAAGTTGAAGAAGGAATACAAGATCTTGCTCCTCGGTGCGCCCACCGCGATCCCCGTTGTCCTCGTCCACTTACTCAACGCTTCTTGTTCTTGCACAGGTTCTGGCGAGTCCGGCAAATCAACCATCGTCAAGCAAATGAAGATCATCCACCAGAATGTCTACACCAAAGACGAGCTCCTTAAATACCGCACCACCATCTACCGCAACGCAAAGAACATCATGCTAGCCATGCGCAAGATCGGTGTAGACTGCGAGAACCTGACTAACCGCGTACGTTATCCCCCCTTGTTCGTGTTCCCCCTTTGAGACGTGTATCTTTCTCTCTCCCAGACGAACACAGACCGAATATTGGACTATGAGCTCGTCGCTTCCACAAGCTTCTTCTTTTCAGAAGAGATGGCCGACGCCGTACATCAACTGTGGCTGGACCCGGTCATACCTACTATCATGGACCACAGCAGCGACTTATACCTCATGGACAGCGCAAGCTAGTGCGTGTTCGTCTCATCTACGACGCTCCGCCTACTCATCCTTCCATGCAGTTTCTTCTTGGAAGCGCTGCGGATATGCATGCCAGACTACGTTGCAACGGAGACCGAAGTACTACGTGCAAGGCAGAAGAGAACCGCGGCCCACACAGAGACGAGGTTTTCATTGGGGCCGTTATTGTGCGTCCCCTCGGCTCATTGTCGTCTGACGTCTGCTGATCATATCGCCTCTCAGAATACACATGTTCGATGTAGGAGGGCAGCGGTCAGAACAGAAGAAGTGGATTCATTGTTTCGAGCGTGTCACGAGTATCATTTTTACACCGCGTTGAGCGAGTACGATCAGGTACTAGTGAAAGAGAGAAACCAGGTATGTCTAGCTATCCTCCTCTGTTCCACAGTCAGCCAAGCCCGGTGTACGCACGCATCCGCGTATGTGGGGCGCGTAGATCGCGTTGGCATGCTGGAGAAAGAGGAAGAGAGATCGTGCTCCGAGGTCGGAGTCGAATTTGCGACGGGGAACAACGGCAGCCATAGGCAGGTCGTGCATCCGTTATGGCGTATATGAGGGTACATGCATTGTTTGTGAACGTGTGGCGTGCGGAAAACTGACCGTTTGTTTGTTGTAGGATGAAGAAGAACATGAGATGGACGATGAAGATGAGGTGGAGAAGGGGACTACACCTACGGACTCCAAGCCTCCTCCACCGCCACCTTCTGCGTCTAGACCGTGTCAACCGTCTGACTCTGAGCGGTGAGGCACCTTACACCGAAGACAAACGGAGCGAGGGTGAGGGGAGCGATCGTCGCGAACGATCTTGAACTCCAGGAAGGAGAAGATCATCGCCCAGAAGAAGGGATACTTCTTGACGAGATCACGGTCGCTGCGATAGTAGTCCTCTCCCAAGTGCCCGAGGACGTCCGGTTTACGAGCTGCAGGACCGCCATCGACGTACGCAGGGTCGTTGCCACCGAACGTGATACGACCACCTTGAGGATCGTCCAGTGGGAACGTCTTCTCCAGTTCGGCGAGGATGAAGTGAGCGAGCTTGATGAAGGGTTCGTATCGCTTCCTCTCATCTGCCTTGGAGTGTTTGGCGTATTCTTTCAGGATGGCGATGCTCCGAAAATGCTCCGCGATGTCCGTAAGGACCTTGCTGTTGTCTTTCGTCCATTCAGGACCGAGACCGAGGACGACTTTGAGAAACTCGTCAAGGGATGGAGGGAGGAGCAGAGGACAGCGACAGCGTCCGTATCATGAGCGGGTGTAAATAGGTTGCCCATATCGTCAACGCTGTGGTAGGTAAATGTCAATATTATTATGCCAACAATGCGCGTGTTGTTGTTCAGTTTGTAAGTTGATTCTTACGTTAGAGTTGCTCGTTTGGAGTGCAGGCGCGATGGCAGGTGTCTTTCTCGCGCCTGTCAAAGACACTCACCCCTCTTCGCGTTTTGTCCTCTCTCTCCACGACATCGAACGCATTCGAAACTTATCACACCAAATAAATCCCTACTTCAAGGCTTGCTGTGTAATTTGGTGACTCCCCTGCGTTAGGTGCGATCCTGATTCGCTTGGGCTAGTGCATTACTGACTAGGAAACGTTTGCAACTCACCAAGCAGATGAATCTGTTCAAACGGCTGTGGGTCGGTTTGAGGCGACTGAGGACGGTGTTGAAGGGATCGAACGGCGACAGTGGGTTGGAACAAGGTGAGCAATCGAATCTACAGTTGTCGATGTTGTCTGAGCATGTTAGATACGGGACCCTGGCCTGTCGACAACGAACACCCCATCGTTTTCGATGGAACGACCCTACGTCAGCAAGGGTACTCTCGTATGTTTGTCCGTGGATTGGATGATGACATGTGATGGGGTGTTCTGGGGTGCTAATGAGGTACAATGCTGGGTGTAGGATGGACGTGTTAGGGGACATTGGGCAGAGACTTGGGCGTACAGAGCAGTGAGGGAGGTGTAGTTGCGAGGTTGCGCGGTACGTGTTATGCTGCCTTTGACGTGTTTTTGTACTTAGCGACTTTGTCAGGTCAGATCGTTCCTATGTTATCACTGTCGTACTTACCAATGCTACCTGACGTTTGCTCTGTCACTCTAGCCGTTTGGTCAGCTCTGAACATCGTCCCAGATGTCGAAATTTCACTACGAAACCTGGGTTTTTTGTCTTACTACACAAACACAAGAAGCAAGCGAAGGGAACCCAAACCGTTGGCTCTATCTTCACCACTAATGCCTTGACTATTCAGACGAGCAGTATCATGAATGGGCCAAGCGTTACGCTGAGGCTTCCGTTTCTCTGGATAATTGTGAAGCGCAGATTTTCGCCATCTCTGCCAAACTGGAACACGATCTACGACTCGTTGGTGCTACTGCCATGTTCACTATGAGGTTGTTCGTTATCTGCATGACTGAGGGATTGTATCGTACGTTATCTTTTCCTTGAAGTCGTGAGCAAACACTTATGGGTATTCAGGCGAGCAGGAACGAAGAAATGAGACGAAATTATACCTGGTACAACACGGAAAGCAAAAGTCAGCGTCCTCGACCCGTCGCTCGCAAACTCCGCCAGGTAATCCTCGTCGCCCTCTTCATCTCATCGCCACCACGAATGAGCCTCTCAAAGATGATGTTGTCTGCGCCCTTCGTCAACAAGAAGATTGGCTTGGCGTCATCCCCAAGCTTCCGAATAACCACGCGCATCCGCTTCCTCGTCGAGTTGAGCTCCAGGACATTAAGGAGCTCCAACTGCTCAATCGAGTCCGAGAATGGCGTGGAGAGCGACATTATGTCGCGGTCGCGCCCGCGGAAGGTGATCCCGACGTCCCGACTGCCCCCCTCTCAAGTTCCTACAAGTTCAGCTTACGACGACGCGACCTTGATACGGCCTGTCTGATTCAACAGACACTATAAACACCATCTCAGAGGTCTTGCTTTCGAGTGTTGATTCTGCATATGCGCTGCGCAGGAGGCAGCAAATGAGTTTCGTGACTCAGCTACGTGCTATCGGGTGAGCTTCTTGTGTCCTCCTCGTCCTGGTGTATGTTCTAACTCTTGGTATTGTTCGTTAGGGCGGAAGCTGATCTGGATTTGCCTCGTATCGCTGTCATCGGAAATCAGAGTGTGGGGAAGTGGAGTTTGGTAGAGGCTATCTTTCGACTCCGCCACTCGTACTTACAACTCACCCTCTGCACTCAGATCAGCGTCCCTCGTGATGCCGGTACATGCACCCGTTGCCCAATGGAATGCCGTCTTGACATTTTGACCGTCGTGGCTTCTTTCGGGAAAGGAGGATGTGCAGAACAAGAGAGAACATCGCTCCATGAGCAGTTGCATATGCGTTCGCTTTGCTGCATCATTGCAGCTTATGACGAGGCAGGGAGGTGTCGCAGCTACTGACAAATGTGCTGGTTATGAGGGTTTGAAAATAGAATGTATTATCAAGGAATTAAGCTAATGGTACATCCTAACGGATACTGATGAGATGGTTACAATACCCCAGCGCGTCTTCCCAGAGTAAGCGACGAACATTCATATTGAGGGTGTGAGCTTGTGGCTGCGACGAGAGATGATGGTTGAGGGCAGTGACATCCTCGGGGGTGAGAGGACATCCGGGGGGATCGCATGGAACATGCGAGAGGCTGGTAGGACCCGTGTTGAAAGGATTAACGTCTTCCCACTCCTGAGGATTGTGAGTGAGGTGGTGAGCCATCAAGGTCGCGTCCTCATGAATCGCCCAGTCAACGCCGTAAGAGGAGACATCCTCGGGATCGTCTGCTACAGGTTCCTGATTCATGGTGATGGTATGAAGACCGCGGGGTCCGTCTTGGACCATACTGAAGAAGAAGATATCCCGAGGAGACCGTTGTCGTTCGCCTCGAATTTGAAGGGTGTGGGAGTTCCAGGATTGAACCCACTCGTCGGCGTCGTGCTGGATATGGGAGAGGAAGAGATGATGGAGAAGCCAGATGTGGGCAGCGTTGGAAGGGTTGAGGCCATGGTGGACCTCAAGATGGTGAAAGAACGTCTTCCACTTCTTGCCGAATCCGCTAGTAACGTCGTACCATAAACGTTCAATGCGAGTGTTGTGCACGCTACTGCGGGAGAGAGTGGGCATAAGCAAAAGGGAAGAGATGTGAAAAGTGTTCGTACGTACCGACCCCAGATGTACGATCCACGTCCCGAACCTCTGAGCTCTTCCATCCTCTGCGCGACCCCAACGTTCTCCGTCCCATGGTCTCCGCGGCATCGACTTGGGCATCCGTAAACGTCAATGGCTTCTTCAAAGAGGTGGAGCACCGTTTCAGAGCGGTTGTTGTTATGAACCCCAAACGCAGTGACAAGACGCGATTTCCCGTCTATGAACGTGTGCATGACGATCTTGTAACGAATAAGACCTGGAAGCGGGTCAGAGTTGGCTACAGTATATTCGTAAGAGGACGTACCGTGTTGACCATCATGATGCCAAAGAGAATTGGCCCCGGCAACGTTGTATTGACGGCGGTGGATGGTACGAGCACCGAAGATGCCAGGAGTACCGTGAACCCGGGCATAGGACAAGGTGAGGCGTTCTCGTGGGACGTGATGTCCGGCTGCTTTCAATCGACCGCTGATCATGCTTCGTCCAAAGCTGGGGAACACGTTCAAGATCTGGGAGAGCTGTGCGTCA
>SGPM01000304.1:0-33267 GCA_004802725.1 Antrodiella citrinella
CTTTATTGACAACCTTCACCGTGTGAATTCCTTTCACATCACGCTTCCATCCACGTTTCGGGACTTCCCGTGCTTCCCTGTCGCGGTCCAATGGCGTCATTTTGTGCGACAGCTGGCTATCCACGGTAGAATCACTCAGTCGCCGGCGTGTGACATCGTTCAGAGCGCGCTGATATTTATTTGAATATCGGTCACGTAAGACGTATATCGACAGTAAATATAATATTATGTAACAGCCTCTAATGGCGACTGGCGTGGCGTTAGCACTCACATCCTCGCTCTCATCTCCAGACAGACGTCCTCAAATCAAATATGTCTGCAGACACCGACAATTTTAATCATCAGCTCGCTATCAAATTATCTCGCGCACTCAACATCGTCAATCCCAACGACTTATTGGCTCGGCGCGTGCAGGACATAGCACGGACGAACACACTAGATGGATTTGTAACTGGTGAGTTCCTATTGCATGCGTTCTGAAGTGATGTTTCTGACATAGCCTCTCACAAAGCTGCAAGAACTTTTGGCAAGTTCAAAGATACCTTCCTTGCTGAAATCCATGCAGAAGTATGTTCGCATGTACAACAGGAAGAGGCAGGACTTTCACCTCCGCAGCCGGTGCAGGGAATTGTTGTGCATGATAGCGAGGTGCTGCCTCCTGAACCTGTGAGGGCAGGGGGGTTGATGAGGAACGATGCAGTGAGTAGTCATTCTTGACTTTCGTTGGCGTAGAAACTAACTTGTGACCTGTTCGTCTGTCACATTAGAAACACGCTTTCCGTAAACCTGCAAAACCTCTGGAACCACCAACACCTCGTGCGTCAGTGCTTGGCCTGGATAGACTCGCTATGGAGAAACGGGCCGCTTTGGCAGCTGCAGAGGGGGGAATCAGGAAGAAGCCTAGATTAGATAATGGGTTCGAACCGGTCTTCAAAGGTGTGTAGTAGTATTAACTTCAAATGAGAGTTCATACTGACTGTTTGTTAAGTGCCCTCTCTACCTGCTCCGAAATCTGGAAACCTTCGTCAAAGGGGAGAGGAAACCCCATCACATCCAGGTGGTCTGTCAGAGCTTGCAAGGCAACGGTTAGAAGAGCGGAGGAAAAATCGGGAACGTGGTACGTGATGTTTACCCTTCTATTCCTATGGTATCTTGACGCCCTCGACAGAGGGCATCACTACCCAGAATCGACGACGCGACGACGAACCCCGCGGTTTGGGTGACTTTCAGCGTCGCTCCAACCGCGATGACAGGCGTGACCACAACAGGCGAGACGATCGCCGGGATTGGGATGCCACTCCTCGCAGAAACCCTCGTGAAGATGCTCCAAGTGTGCGTGTCCCCGATGTAGGGTGGGATTCCACGCCTCGTCGTTCAGAGGATGGCTCAGGTCCAGGTTGGGGCTCGTCGAAGACCCGACGTTGGGATGCACCTACCCCTAGGACGTCTAGAGGAATTTCACCTGAAACGGACAGTGGAGCAGCTTTGGATGCTAGGGAGTGGGAGGAGGAGCAGATCAGACTGGACAGGGACTGGTACACGGGTGCGGAGGAAGGGGGTGTGGCAGGTGACGAAGATTATAATCCTCTTGCACAGTACGAAGACCTCGGAGCGGCGAAGCAGGCAGAGTTGGCGACGAGACAGGTGAAGAAGATATCAGCACGACAGGCGCAATATGTGAGTGTTTACCTACATGTCACGTTTACCAGATCCTGATGCTAGTGATTACTAGAATGCAGACAATGACCTGTGGGAAGCGAATCGTATGGTCACGTCCGGTGTGGCAACTCGTAAAGCGCTCGATCTGGACTTTGAGGACGAGTCCGAATCCACAGTGCACGTCATGGTGCACGATTTGAAACCGCCTTTCTTGGATGGCCGCACGGTATTCACCAAACAACTGGAACCGATCAACCCAGTTCGAGATCCTACGTCGGATATGGCTGTGTTCTCGCGGAAAGGCTCTGCACTTGTCAAAGAGAAGAGAGAGCAGGCGGAGCGACAGAAGGCTGCAGCGAAGATGGCGGCTTTGGGTGGCACGGCTTTGGGTAACATCATGGGTGTTAAGGACGAAGACGCAGCAGCCGAAGGTACGTTTTCATCACATCTCTTGCGTTTTTGCTTTCCGGATTGGACATTCACGAAGATGTTGTTTTCTTTTGCGTTACATCGTGTGCTCAGCTGAGCAAGAGGCGAAGGAGAAGGCCGGAGAGAAAGAGAATTATAAGGGTGAATCCAAATTTGCCGAACATCTCAAGAGCACAGCGGGTGTCAGTACGTTCGCCAAGACAAGAACTCTGAAGGAACAAAGAGAATACCTGCCCGCCTTTGCTTGTCGTGAAGAGCTTATGAAGGTCATCCGCGAAAACCAAGGTGTGTCTTACAGTCTGTTTGCGGTATCCCCGGAGTACCAATCGTCTTTTCGTAGTCATCGTCGTCGTTGGAGAAACGGGCTCAGGAAAGACTACTCAGCTCACTCAGTTCCTGTACGAGGACGGATACTGCACCTACGGCCTGATTGGCTGTACTCAGCCACGACGTGTCGCCGCCATGTCCGTCGCCAAGCGTGTCAGCGAGGAGATGGAGGTAAGTACTGCTACGTCGTGTCAATGGCAAATGGTCTGATGACTATTTTACAGTGCAAACTTGGTTCCACTGTTGGCTATGCCATCCGTTTCGAGGACTGTACGACGCCGGAAACAAGGATCAAATGTGTGTGCTTCTTACTTTCACTTGTTACATACGCTTACTCATTTGTAATCGAAGATATGACTGATGGTGTTTTACTGCGAGAGTCGCTCAACGAAGGGGATCTAGACAGATACAGTGTCATCATTCTGGATGAAGCTCATGAGCGGTCTCTGAGTACGGATGTTCTGATGGGTTTGCTTCGAAAGAGTACGTCGCCTCACTTTTTACTCCAATGCAACAAAAACCTTATTCATCTCTTAGTCCTCTCGCGACGGCGAGACCTGAAGCTCATTGTGACTTCAGCAACAATGAACGCAGAAAAGGTACGCGAAACTCACTGCGCATGCATGTCGCTACCTGACACTTTCCTATCAGTTCTCCCAATTCTACGGTAATGCTCCAACGTTCACCATCCCAGGTCGCACTTTCCCTGTCGAGATATTCCACGCCAAGTCGCCTTGTGAGGACTACGTCGACAGTGCCGTCAAGCAAGTCTTGCAAATCCACCTCTCATTGCCGCCCGGTGACGTTCTGGTGTTTATGACTGGACAAGAGGATATTGAAGTCACATGTCAAGTGGTCAACGGTATGTCTGTCAGATCTTCCAGGGGTGATGTGTAGTATTGACATTTGGGACAAAAGAACGATTATCCCAGCTTGACGAACCCGCCCCTCTCTCGGTGCTTCCTATCTACTCGCAAATGCCCGCAGATTTGCAAGCCAAGATTTTCGACCCTACTGCGGACGGACGAAGGAAGGTCATTGTGGCGACGAATATCGCAGAGACCTCTTTGACTGGTATGTAGTACTCCATGTGGTCTTTTATTCAAAGGTGCTGAGGGCATATCGTACAGTCGATGGTATCTTGTATGTGGTGGACGCGGGATACTCCAAACTCAAGGTGTACAACCCGAAGGTCGGCATGGACGCACTGCAGATCACGCCCATCAGTCAAGCCAATGCAAATCAACGGACTGGACGTGCCGGACGAACTGGGAGCGGGTAAGCGACGTGCACTCCTGTCCAATGTCTGCCTTCTGACGTACCTTGTCTAGGTTTTGTTATCGTTTGTACACGGAAATGGCCTTCCGAAACGAAATGTTTGCAAACAACATCCCGGAGATTCAGAGAACCAACCTCGCGAACACGGTGTTGCTGCTCAAATCGTTGGGCGTGAAGAACCTTCTCGAGTTCGACTTCATGGATCCTCCCCCGCAGGTAAAATCCATCTATTTTCTCCTTATTTAAAGCCCGCTGAGCATGCAAAATCATACAGGACAACATACTCAACTCCATGTACCAACTGTGGGTACTCGGCGCACTGGACAACGTCGGAGACCTGACGCCCGTTGGACGCAAGATGTCTGAGTTCCCGATGGAACCGTCGATGGCGAAGATGTTGATTGCGTCCGTTGAGTACAAGTGCTCTGCGGAGATGCTGACGATCGTGTCCATGCTTTCAGTCCCGAGCGTGTTCTACCGGCCGAAGGAGCGGTTGGAAGAGGCGGATGCAGCGAGAGAGAAGTTCAACGTACCGGAGAGTGACCATCTAACGTTGCTGAACGTTTTTGCGCAATGGAAGAGTCATGGGTGCGTCACCGTTGTGATCACTTCTATGGCTGATCGTGATCTGACCATACCTTGTAGGTTCCGTGACGAGTGGGCCCTCCGTCATTTCCTGCACCCGAAACTCCTGCGCAAAGCTCGTGAAGTACGCCAACAGCTCGAGGATATCATGAAGTTCCAGAAGATGGAGTTGTTTACGGCCGGGACTGATTTCGACTTGATTCGCAAAGCCATCACCGCAGGCTACTTCCACCAGGCAGCGAGAGTGAAGGGTATCGGCGAGTTCGTGAACATCAGGACTGGACTGCCTACGCATCTGCACCCGACGAGCGCGTTGTACGGACTTGGATGTGCGTTCTCAGCTGATCTTTTTTGCTGCCATGCTGTGATACTGATACGACGTTCGCTGTTCAGATACGCCGACATATGTGATTTATCACGAGCTTATTCTGACGTCGAAAGAGTACATGACGCAAGTGACGGCGGTGGACGCGTACTGGCTCGCGGAGCTCGGATCCGTGTTCTACTCGGTCAAGGAGAAGAACTTTGACGAACGGGGGAACCGACGGGTGGCAGATCGAGAATTTTCGCGCAAAGCAGAGTTGGAGACGGAGATGGCGAGGCAGAGGGAAGAGTGCGTGTTTTTCTTGTCGAATTGCCTCGGCTGTATTTGACTAACAAACTCACTGTAGGACCGCAAGGAGGGAGAAGGAAGAGGCGTTGACTGTGAAGACTTCGGGCGGGTCGAGCCAGATTATCGTCCCCGGTACGCCACGTCATTCGGGGGGTATGCATGTTGGGATTGGCGCGGGGACCCGGATTTCGCAGACGCCTAGGAGACGGGTTGGGATATGATTCGGTGTTTGCGATGGGCGTTGGTACCATATTGTTGTAATTCTTAAATAAGAGTGTCTCGGTTGTCCTGTCTGCGAGGTTGAAGCTTGCTCCAAGTTGGATCTATTTCTCGAGGACGATATGCTGGAGTCCATCGTGGACGAATTGGACTCGGATATGCCAATGCCAATCTAACCGAGTAAAATACTGCAAGCTCCACAGGGCTCCTCGCGTCTGATCTGATTGCTCGAACACAGGTTGTATTCTCATCGAGTCATACGCTTACCATGTATTGCATCGCATCACACCTAGATGGTGGATTCTCAGTGGTATGCCGTCAAATTTAACGCAAAGCAGCATCTCTTCAGGTAGGGATCCGTACCTGGCCTCTCCTCAAAAGCCTACTCATTCACTCCACTCCAGGCAGGCCCGTCGACACGAGGACGTCGCGAGGACGCCGATTCCATTCATGCGCTCGTGGATACCTTCTGCGTGCCCAGTTCTGCTCTACTTGCTGGTGAAAGCACTGTTCGGACTGCTCAGCGTGTTGCCGCTGTTGTTCGTATTCATAGTCGTCTGTACATCGTTCGTCGCGCCGCCGCAGCTCACGAGTACTGCCATCCAATGGTATGCAACACGATTTTTCTTCGATCTGACGTCAGTTGATGTATTGCAGTTCTGCACGTACCGTAACCGCCGTCGTTCCTGAGTTTTCGTGCTGAGATGATGAAATGGAGTGCTGGAATGTGGTGCAAGCCTCACCTCAGCCTGAGGCCTGAACCTGATAGAAACATCCTGAAGTACCTAGATCTCGCGTTCACGGCTGTCATTCTCATTAAACTTCTGTTCCAGGCATCAGTCTGCATATAAAATGAACCTCCAGCTGTGAGTAGTCGCCACCACCCCCCAACTCTTCTCTCCTCTCTTCTCCTCCTTCATGTTGACCCCAACCCTTTTGTTCGTCGCCGCGGCCATTCCGGCTACGTTGGGGCAGTCTGTCAACATCACGTTCCTCACCGGTCTCCTTGGAAGTTTAGAAACGGCAGGACTGACGCAGCTAGCAACCTTTGCGCAGAGCATCAATAGTACCAGCGTAGGACAGAGCCTGCTCGCGAACATCTCCAACGGGAGTCCACACCTGTTGTTCGCGCCCACCGATGCTGCATGTCCGTACCACCACTGCTCTTCCATTCTGGATCCACGCTGACGTCATCTTCATTTGGCAGTAAGGAGTGCCTCCGCGAACGTCACCAGTGACCCAAATACTCTTGCAGACGTTCTTGCATACCACGTTGTTCCGGGAAACTTCACCGACAATGTTCCCACCTACCCAAACGTCACGCTCGGCCGGACGTTGCTCACGGATGGAAACCTTGTTCAGCTTGAGGGAGGCAACAAAGCCCAGGTACTTGCGTGGGCCACACGAGCAGACGGACATGTTCATATTCTGAACCAAAGGTACTGACAATTCAGCGCACAACGCATCTTGATACTAACCGTATTGGATTCGCAGGAACGACTCCGTTGTGGTCAACTCTACCTCATTCGGCAACGTGACGATATGGTCCATCGATCAGGTACTGCAAATCCCACAGAACCTCGCGACCACCATTCCTGCGGACAACATCTCCCTCACGGGCGTTGATACCGTGCTCCAGACGGTCCAGACACCGTTTTTCAACAGCACCACAAACTCGACTACGAACACAACCTTGTTCAACGCACTCAACGCTGGCTTCCATGGCTTCACGTTCTTCGCTCCCAACACGACCGCCATTCAATCTGCGCAATCCTCCCTACAAGGGCTCAATAGCACGCAGCTGCAAAACCTCGTCTACAACCACGTATGTTCTTCTTATCTCTTCGTCATCAGGTTTCGCAGCTGACGCAGTTACCTCTTTCACTAGTTTCTGAACGGAACAACAGTCTATTCTACGCAATTCTCCAACCTGACTACTGCTGCTGGAGAGAAACTCGGGTTCACGTTTAACAGCACCGGACAGTACGTCACCGACAGTGCGACGAACACGACGGCGCGCATCGTGCAGCCGGACGTCCTCCTGCCTAACGGCGTCATCCATGTCATCGACAGGGTGTTCTTGGATACAAACGCTGATGCTTCTGCAGCCAGCTCCGCGTAAGTCTTTTCTCGATCCTGTGAATGATGGCGGTCGAGACTGAACAACCCACGTATGATCTAGAATTGCGTCTGCTACATCTGCTGCAACGGCCTCGCAGTCGAGTCAAACTGCACCTCTCGGGACCAGTACGCCAACTGGGGGAAGCACCGCCGGCGGTTCCGCCGCCTCCGCGCTTGGTGTGAACTGGGGCATGATGGTCGCTGCTGTGGGTGTTGTTCTGGGTGGAGTGATCGCTGTAGTGTGAAGCGATGACGATGACGACGAATGGTGACGATACCCTATGATGATCCTTCTGGACATGTTGACTTTATATCTCTTCCGAATCTCTCTCTCTCTCTGACCTTTCATGACTCGTGTTCACGCAGTATTGTACCATTGTGTTCTTGGACGTATAATCTAATCCGGTGCTTGTCATTCTACTTGAGTTCGCTCTGCAGAAAAATCAAAGTCATCCTCGTGAAATTGCCAGTCCGATGCTCATTTGCAAGCTCAAGTGCCTATGTTTTTGATTCATGAAATTCTAATATCTAGATGACATCCTCCAATGATATGTGGGGTATGAGTTATACGCAACATATGCAAGCACGTCACAAATCACCAGCCACTACTCGACGCATCCACGCCTTCAGCTACCCAGATACCCTGCTCGACGACGTTCCTCGCGCTCACAACGCATCCTTCCAGCAGCGGGATCCCGCTATGAGCGTAGGACCCACATATCCATATCCCCGGCACCTTGCTCGCGTAAAATCCCTCAGTTCTGAGCGGGGATATCGTCGGTGGAGAGCAGAGAGCTCCTGCGCCTTGTAACGGACCCAGCACGCCTCGCGCAGTAGCCGAACATCCCCACTTGATCATGAACTGGAACGCGCCGTCGCCGTCGCCGTCGAATTTTGCTTCACATTCTTGCCCTGCGTCCACCGAGCTTCTCCAGAAATCGCGTACTGCACGCTTGCCGGACAGCGTCGCTACCGCTCTCTCCAGCCTCGCAACGCTCAATACGCTGTCTTCCCTCGGCGCGACGATCGGGTTCGTCGTTTGGTATATAGGTATCGGGGTATGGGTATGATGCTGAGATGTGAGAGGCGGCGGTGGAAGGACGTGTGTGGCCATGGTATATGTCGAGGGAACACACAGTCCGTCGCTCTCCTCCTCTCCGTCTACGGACCGCGAATGAAGTGGAGATGGCCGGGTGGACGTGACGAGGTTCAAGTCACGTCTATCCCGCACGTCAGGCGGCACGAGCGACGCGTCCGTGTGGTTCACGACCACGGTCTTGCAGTACTTGATCGCAGAAAGCGACGCGACCATTCGAGACACCGCCGTCTTGTGTCTCTCCATCTTCTGCGGCACCGTGTCGAGGTAGCTCTGCAGGAGTCGGGAGGCGTGGTTCGCTTGGGTGGCCATGATCACGTGTGAGAACCCTTCGTAGACTTTCCCGCCAAGACAGTGGATGTCCACTGCCGGAGGTGAGTCTCCGGTGATGTAAGAGTATACCAGAGACACGATGGGTGTCCCGAGGTGAATTCGGCTTGGGTGTATATGAGAAGACATGCGTTGGGCAACGTCTCGGACTCCGTTGGAGACGACGTAGTGATGTGTGCCGAACGTGAGGTATATGTAATCTGCAGAGTGGATTCATGAATTGGCGGAGAATAGAAGGGGGCTGAGGAAGACGTACCAAGAACTTCCTCCATGGGCAGCTCCCAAACGAAATCTTCTCCACATGTACACACAGCAGAAAAAAGTGGGACGACAACATCTTGTACAAAGTCGTGCCATCTGGTGTCCAGAGAGAGAAAACGAGCCAGAGGAGAATTAGGTGTGGTCAGGATCGTCCATGCCCGAAGCGTAGTGTCGACCATTGGGCGAGAAGGTATGAATGGCGTGATGAGTTCCAACAGAAAACTGAATCTGCGGCCTCGTGATGATGTGGATGTCGTGCGCTGCGCAGTGACTCGCAATGGCAGTGAGAACATGACAAGTCGTAAGTAGAACATGAGCACGAAGAACGTCGAGATGTAAAATCCAGCGTATGCCCACGCCCACGCTGCCACGGAATATGGGAAGTAACCGGGCGCAGTAAGTGGGTGCAGCGAAGTAGGCATACCAACGCCTTTCGTGCCAGATTGGCCATTGTATGTCATGGTCGTCCTTATGGATTGTTTGTAAGTATTGCGTCCGGCGGCGGCGTCAGGAGAAAGGCTGGAGAAGGAGTATGTGAAGTCGGCCTGGCGGAAACGGACTCCGAGGTGTGTGTAAAGTGCAATCAACTGGGGATAATAACCTGCATGTGGGGCCATGGTCGAAGAGACATGCCGAGGATGAGCGACCCAGACCCTAAGTATTGAAAACTCGGATTTTGAACGCACCTCCTTGAAATGAGCGCATGGGCACATCCACTCTGTACCCTTCCCCATATCCCGGAATTTCTACCGACACTGAATGCGAATCCATGCCTATGGAGGAAGTCTGGTGTCACAGAGCTGTTCAACTTCAACGTGAGCGAGAAGGATAATTAGGAGACGCACCTTCTCAAACAGATGCACCTCAAACTGCACATCACCCAATTGCTCTGCACTAGCAATCCGGTATGCTGCTGTGAGTCCTGCCAATCCGCTGCCTACAACGGCGATCTTGACGGTGCGTTTCATGCTCCGCAGTAGTGAGGGGTAGAGCTAGGTCTCTTCTTGTTGGAGTTTTTTTTGGCCTGGTCAGGGAGGGTGTTATATAGCCTAGGAGACGGTCACTGACGGGGAACCCGCGATCAAAAGAGGCTTCTGCCAAGCGTACAGATGGTCGTGCACGACGTCGCCTGTATGACGGGAATGTTGAAAACCAAGGGGGATATGTGATTGCAATAAACATAATGTGGGCCCATCCAGCGTGAGAGTGCCGGGATAGCCGGGTGCGATCAGTCAGTGAGTCAAATGGCAGATGATCATGGTTTGTATGTGGCGACGGAGAAAGCATTTTGAGACTTCTGGGAGAACTGGCGAGGGGTAAGGAAGAGAGCTGCGAACGACGACGATGAACGCAGATACGTCGGCTCGGCTATAATGCAAACCTCGCAGTAACGCCCAGTGATCATTTGGGCCCTGCAGGATACAGCCTTCTGAGGATATTGCGCATTTACACCTCGACTAAAGCTCAGTACTCAACGCTGAGCAGATTCCAATTCATATACGTCGGCTATTGCTCGAACTTGCTCGACATTCTCATGATCATCGTGGGACCTGGCCCGGAATTTACACACACATACAAGCTCTCTCAAGTCCAAGGGACACCTGCCCGATGCTGGCTCAAAGTGGTGAGCATGTCTCGTCCAGCCCCTACGTCTGTCCATATCGACCGAGCCCAACTTCAACTTTTTGCCTTTTGACCGAAGAGCCAGGGCCGAGTCATCGGGGAACCTTATCGTCCGTTTATGGAAGATGGTTTCCACATTCGGTAGTCATCACACCATATGCAGAAGCTTCCGTACATTTGTGATCGGTGGACCGTCGCCGGTCTCCCGTACGCCCACTCGGGAGACGCTCGTTTGTTTCAGACTCCGACTCACTCAACACTCATCGCACTCACTGGGTCCAGACTCCAGTGGCAGCGACTCAGGGCCTCTGAAAGCTGGATCCGTGGAGTTACGTAGCATGCACTGCGCCAGCCGGTTGGTAAGCGCGGTAAGTGCTGATCTTGAAAGTCCGACACTGACTGAACAAAAACAACGATTTGGGGCAACGAGGTAAAGACGAGACGAACAACAATCTAACGATTCCTCCGTCCTGATTCCACCCTAGCACACTGCGGGTCTTGCGTGACCGGGTCCGATATTCTGAACTTGAACCCGTCCCAATGTTCAAGTTCAAGTTGTCCCCCTCCCCTGCCGCATCATCGCATTCATAGACCTCGCACGCCGTGTATGTCTCTTATCTGTTTCGGTCGCATCGCTCGAGGCTGCGATGCCTTCTTTCGTGGAAAACAATTCGGATTCTGACTGGCACTCCGAAGGTATGATGCTATTCAGTCGCTACAACGTTCAGCTCGTTTCCCGCATTTGGTACGTCTACTGTTGATCAGGAATCTAATTTAGACTTCATGACATATTTCTCGGTTAGTGTTGCAAGGTGTCGTACCGCTACAGGCTACGTGTCGTTGGCGTCTTCAACTGCCAGACCCGGGCATGACTGACGCAATACCACCAATCAGCATAACTCCATCTGTGGTAGATGATCACTTCCATAGTTACTCTACCACCGCTCAAGAACAATATTCCGTCGTTTCGCATGCGGAATATCGCGTTGGGGAGTGCAGAAGAATATCCACGCCTACGGATCCAGGGATCAAGCCGTCCCCGTTTTGGCTCCCTTTGAATGTGTCCACGAAGGTGCGTTCTCAATAATTCTGAAGGGTTTGGATGGTTATGAGATCCTGTCTCGATAACAGACGGTCCGCAGTCCGTCCACTCAGGCTTTCATGAAGTGGGCGCGTTTTTTTGATCCCCACACCAAATCCTTCTTCTTCCCGCAACGACCCGCAACGACCCCTTTTCCCAGGTCACATAACCTCACTGGACCCCAGGCAGAGATTTTGGATTATCAAAATGCTTGCCTCACCATTTTGGACACCATACAATAGCCCTTCGGACCCCGGTATCCTCGCGGGCCCTCAAACACGGCATTCTTGCTTAACTGTGGCGACAGCTCCGTTTCAGCGTATTCCTCCCAACGGACGACACAAACAGACCTTAAGGATCTAAGTTTTCGCATGTTCTCGACATCTCGTTGCGTGAATCGGTCGAAATCGACTGTGGCGCGACGCTGCATACGCCTCGACGACACCATTATCCGTCTAGCTGCTATTGTTTCAACGATCATCACACCACTTCCATCTCTGGTACACACAACGGCAACGTCTCAACGTTTATCTGAACATTAGTGATCGTATTAGGGGTGGTTCCGTTATTGTTGGTGCGTCTGTCTCTACTCTCCATTCCAAAGCCCCCGCTGACGAGAACGCGACAGCAGATTTCCGAGACCTGCAAGCGACGAAGCTGACTCTTCCGTCTCGACGCGAAATAGTATTGACCTCCGTGTATCTGTACTGTGGTTTAAATACAATCATTGGTCTGTCTGTTTTCTATTCATCCAGTCGTCGTTCTCCTCGTCGACCATTCAAGAAACATCTACTCACTACCGCATATAATGTGTCATACAACGGACCCCTCTACGTCGCGGCTCTCGGAGACTTCCGACACACAACTTCCTCTCTCGTGAGTATAACGTCGACACTGTCTCTCACTATCTATTGCTTACATTGTGGCGTACAGTTTGTCGTCTGAGAGAACATCGACGAAAGCGCCCAGAAGCGCCCTCAGTGACCCCGACGCATCGTCGTCAGCTTCAGTTGATTCATGTCGTCTACAGAAATCAAGGCGAAGCAGGTTGGTGTGTTCGGCGAGCGGTACTCTGCGCCGCCGGTTAAAGGCATAAATGTAGAACGTATAGAGAGAACATGCCACTTGAAATGATAGGACGAAAGAAAAGGATGTAATTGCTTAATGTATGAATATGTAGAGGTCAATGGTCATCATATCGGGGTCTCTTTGCACCGTGTCAATCTACTATGTGTTTCTTGTGGGCCCGGAGTACGATAATGACAGCACTCAAGTTGGAGCGCACGATGACACCAGTACGCACACATTCAAGTTCAAAACACTTACTGAATTCCTGTCGCCGGAATCCGATCCCGGAATATGCATATGGAAGGTATTGTATTGCATAAAACATAGGTATACATATAACATGATATAGATAAGCACAGGTGAGCAGACTACGAATGCACGTGGAGGATTCGAGTCGTCATGATATCAGACCCTGAAGAGGTCCAGGGTATAGCTGACGAATAGTCCATTGGGTCCCGCCCATTGATATGATGTGTGGTCGTAGGAGGATGTTTGAAGGAACATCAAGGTATGCTGCAAGATGGAAGCCAGCCGCCCGTCAAGTCACGAAGACGACGTCAACGTTGTTTTCGGCGACTAGCGTTGCCAGAGGAACCGGTACGTTTGGGGCGACGGGGTGGGGAGGAGGTTCTTTTGCTCTTCTTCCTCGAAGTGGGCACATAGTCGTCGTCGTCGTCATTGGAGGATGGTCGCTTCGAAGACGATCGCGATGAGCTCGGCCTCGGCTTCGAAGGACCGGCCTGTGTAGTGCGCGCTTTCGGTGCGTCCGGGTTACTAGCAGAGCAGGTGCTCGATTCCGTAGTTTTTCGAACCTTGGTTTCCTCCTTGGTTATCGATGTAGGAGGAAATCTATCCTTCGGCAACCTGTCGGATTCGGGCCATTTCTTGGAAGAGAGGGCGGTGTCGAAGAATGCAAGGATCTCAGAAGGATCATCAATGAGACGATTATGAAGGTATAACCACTCCGCATCTTCGGCGTCCTCTTCATCATCGACTATTTCGTCTTCATCGTCTTCCCCTACCGAGTCCCCACCCTCGCTGCCCACCACATCTTCTACGTCATCTTCTTCCCTAACACTTTCATGGGAGAGCGGCGCGCCGTCGTGATAGGTCCTGAAGAATTTTTGGAGACTGGTGATCAACGCCTGCAGGGGCAAGCAGCGGAACTTGCCAGCATAGAGGCTCTTCTTGCCGGTGATGACAAAGAGCCGCTTGTACTTTCCTCCGCGCGCCCCCAAGGTGCTGAGACTCCGCTCGTCGAACATGGCAACCACGTCAGCCCCGTAAGTGTTGGGAAGATAGTGCAGAGCCATGTAGACCAGGACCCAAAAGAACGACTCCATATCATCAACGATTGTGTGGGGTTTTTTGGGATCCTGTAATAGGCCTACAGAAAGAAATTGCCATGTCCCCTACAGCGCACGTCAGAAATGAAGGATGTTATTATGAAGATCACACTCACTGTGCGAAACGATTGCAGTATCTTCTTCAACTCTTCCAAAAGAGAGCGACTGTGGTCCCAGTCATTCATCAACCCACGCCCATTCTCCCCCAGCATGACGTTGCCTGCACTCACGTCCCGGTGCAGACGGTTGAACTTCTTGTATACACCAATGACAGCTGCAACTTGTTCGTCAATAAAAGCAATTATACATCACTGGGCTCATCGCTTACCGAACATCGCGTCACGAATAGCTTGAACCAGTTCGCGTGAAGACGTGAAAGTATTGAGTGGAAATGCAAGTGCTTGAACGACGCGGTGGTGGACATGGGCGCGTAGAAGTCCAATGTTGTGTGTCTCCCGAGCCTTCTCCTCAAAAGTCTGCGTCAACGTCTTCTGCTTTGCCTCTGGCGAATGACGGTCGTCCGGAACGTCACCGGCGCCGAGAACAGTAGGCAGAAACTGCTTCCACTCTTCGTCCGCAGTGTCGAATTCATCGTAGATGACGCCCTCTGGGTCAGACGAGCCAAACTCGACGCGCCATGAGTCCTTGATGCTGACCAGCTTCTTGTCCTCAATGTCCAAGGCGACGTACACGCGAGTGGCGCGCCCAAAAGGGATGGATGTATGCCAGAACGGCTTCCGGACGAGGAATATCTTGGTACGCATGGCGGGTCCTGTGATCTTCCTGCGGCCCTCCAAGTTCATGTCATCCTCCGAGTCCTCTCTGCTATCCTCTCTGCCGTCCTCCCCATCCTCCTCCCCATTCGCCCCATCTCTGACACCACCAGGATGTCCCCCACCTCCCGCCTCTGTAGGAACCTTAACGTCCACCTTCATTCTGTACACCGGGTAGCAGTCCTTCAGCGTCACCTCCATCCTGGGAAGCTGGCGAAGTGATTTGTCGGACTGGTATGCCTCGATGGCCGCAGTCAGCATCTTCGCGTCTTCCGGTGTAGCCCTCTCGACGGTAGTGTCCCATCCCCGCTGCGCACGAGTCATGTGGCTATAGCGATAGAGGAACTCGGCAAGCACACGAGGGTGGCGGCGATAGTCGATAGCGTCTGTGATCAAGGCACCTGAGCGGTCCCAGCGAATGATGCGCATGAAGTCGCCGTAGACGAAGAGGGAGAAGAGAAATACGCGATGCTGGCGCGACATCTGGGCTGCGGCGTAGGTGCCGATCTGCCCGACCTTTTCGACGTTGGCAGTGCTGGCGATGTTGGCGACGTAGCGCGTCGGACTGAGGCCGTGAAAGAAGATGTCGGACTCTGTCTTGACCTCGATGTGTACTTCTGAGTTCTCCCAATCCCACGTCTCTCGACTCATCCGACTAGCATCAGTCCCGGGCGTGTTTAAAGCTGCGTAATTCGTGTTCGCAACCAGCATAAGGTCAGGCTGGAGCTTTGTTTCGCCGTCCCGAGAAGGGGATGTGTCGATAATAGTGAAGCCAGGAAACACGCCCTGCACATTCCACCCATTCACAGCGTTGGCCTAAGACGCGACGTTTTCGTAAGTGAGACATTCGCCGCAAGACGCCATAAGATATTGACTCACGAATGGTTTATAAAGCGCGTTCTCCTTGGCATTTCTGGGAAGTCCAGGGAACTTCAAGCAGTTGAACTTGGGCATAGAATGATTGGTATCGAGAGGCATGAATGTCTTGAAGAACGTGGCGACACTCTTGCCGTAGGGATTGACGAAGGAGCCGCCAATGTCCGCGCCGATGTCCCGGCGGTGATCGTTGTTGACCATAGTGGTTTGAGCAAATTGGTTGTAGACTGGGTTCGCAGATTTCAGAGGCCATGTTGGGTATATGCCCTGCACAACGGCCACGCCATGATCAGCTGTGGCCATGGTGAGGGCGGGAGAAAGAGACGAAAGACTTACCTCGTGGAATGCGACTGTATTTTATACTGTGCTAGCACAATGACCACCGCAGTTGATTGAAATTTATTGGTTGAGGTTGTGTATAGAAGTCCGAGGCCAATTCTGTAACTCCGTTGAGTCGATTGATCAGGTTTAAGACGAAGAATTGAGCGTTGAGCGTTAAAACACAGCTCAACGATGGCCAGAGCTGATTAGACGCGCATGTTTAATGTCACGGGACCGCGTTTATACCTTTGCCGAGCACGGCCAGCAAGGTTTTTTTGTGCCACTCACGCTGCAGTGCACTCAGCGACATCAGGTTTTTTGCAAATGATTTGTATACTAGAAAGGTATGTCGTTATACAAACATCTTGCTCGGAGTATGCAGTCCGATGGGTACTCTCCTTCGTACAAAGTTGCAAAGGAAAGCAATAGTGCCATTGTTCTTTGTCTCAGGGTCCCAGATCTCGTATTTTTGTGAGTACGGTTTTCAGTTCTTTTATTTTCCTCCGATCTAGATGAATGCCCGCATATGGGATTGTCCCGCATTGCCATTGTTCGTTTACAGTCTAGGACAGACCGTCCAGTTTTGCACCTACAATTGACAGACAAGCCTGGTTTTGCGGTCCGGAGTCCTCTTATGGTCATCGAGCAATCGACATGTAGTACAATCGTCAGCGCGGAGTTCCGAGTCCCCAATCACAGTGTGTGTCCATGTATTGTTGTGAGTGTGGTACTACACGCGTGTTGCCAACGGACGCATATCAATTGCCCTAGGAGAGTAGGTACGATAGGCTTACTACACTGGATCCGACCTATGCAAGCGATTGGCTTGATCTCCGACCTGCCAGGAGCAGAAGGTTCGTCATATGCAGGGGCCTTTGCACCAGCCAGAACCACGTTAACATGCGTGTACTATCTGATAATATGCACTTTCCTAGTGCACTCTCCAAATTTGAACTTTTTTCTTGACTGCTTCTCACGGTGCCACTCCCGCCGAGTTTGAGCAGTGTGGGCGGCCCATTCGAAATTCTAACGCCCGTCCTGGCGCTCGCACTAGTGTGTTAGTTCGACTCCCGGTCTGGGATTTCTTTGGATATTAGTATAATTCCGGCAGACGAGGGCGTTGTGGGTATGGGATGGGGTTGTGAAGGCTACGTACATGAGGGTGGTTATTATGCACAGTACATATAAAATTTAACAAAAACAAGGCCTGAGGAATGTGGAATGTAGTCGACAATACCAAGAAACAACGTTGATCAAACAAGGACGACACGCAAGCTTGTATCTGCAACCCTCTTCATCGACGAAATTCAATCAGTCGCCAAAATCACTTGTATCGCGACCACGCGTGCGGCGACTCATGCGACTGACCTTGGTAGACCCAATCGGCCGAACCACCTATGGCGTCCCATAGCCCAGTCGTAGACGCAGCACTGACATATCCATTCTCGGGTTCGGACGAGGTCCCGGGATAGAACGTACCGAACGTCGGAGACCCACCCAACAGATGAGGGAGGCTGAATAGGTTCGGATCATAGTAGTGGGACCAGGTCTGTGAGGTGTAATTTGACAACGATGTCGATGAAGGTCCAGGCGAGTAATGATATGCGTTGTCTCGCTGCGAAATGATGGAAGTGCCCGGATGAGGGTAACATTGTTTGGCCTCCGACACCGACACGCCGCGATGCTGCTTTGAGCGTACCGTCTTGCTGCTGTCGTTGGGTGGGAGATATGGCTGGGACATGATCGGGAGGTGGTATGTGTCCGGGAAACGCGAGGGCGAAAGTTGGAGGTGTCGGGGAGGTATTGAACACGGCTATTCTGCGAGCGGACCGATGAAGATATCCTCGTGGGGCGTTCCGCATCCAAATCCCGCGAGTCGGAGTCTAACGAGAGCTGTATTGCTCGACCAGGTATGGGTTGCACGATGCCTGAGTTGGATGAAGGGGTGGAGGAACGAATCATTGAAGGCGCAGGTAGATCCGGCCTAGACATCGGGGGAGATAATGAAGCCCGAGTAGTGTACAACGAAGTCATGCTCTCCTCCTCGCCGCTGAAAAACAAATTGGATCAGAGACTATTTACCAAACAGAGATATATGAAGACACTCACATGTAAGTAGCTCTGCCATTGGCATCAACATCCATCCGTGGCGGATGTCGAAACCGCGAAATGTTCCTGAGGACTTCTTTACTGAGCACCAAGGAAGCTAACGATTCGAGCGTGGACGGTGTTTGCAATTTTCCGGAGAGTACGTCCGACGCACTGTAATACGAGACTAGATGGTATACGACGCCGTCTATGGGAAATGAAATGGTCTGTGCACTTTGTCAGTAAGCTTGTTATGGGCCACATGACAGTATGGATGTACCTTCTTCATGAGGCCGTGTGTCTTCAAACCCTTCCCTCTATTCCAGCTGCCATAGATACACCTCTCCAAATCTGAGTCTTGGATCCGTGATGCTTCGCCAGCGGAGACGTTCATCACAGAACGACAGTACGGAGAAGCTGGGGCCGCCATGGCGTCTTCACGCTCCCTATATATCATCTAACCATTCTTCGCCGTCAGGCAAGCACATCATTGACAACTAATAGTACACTCACAAAGTTTCCCAACATCCTCGAAGCACTCCAAACGAACGGGTCCGTCCACCGCTTGATCCCACTCTCCTCTTCCGTAAACACCAGCACTGCTCCGCTCACAATCATACTCCGCTTCTCCGCGTCATGAAAGCGCCGCGTTACGCGAGGTACGAGTCCCTGTCTCGCGGCTTCAAATACGAGCAGCGCGTCGTAGCTCGTCTTGATCCATGCACGAAACATAGCGTCCTGTGATGGTATCTGTTCGCTGTTCGAGGTAGAGGTGGTGTCCGAATGGTCAAGAGATGAAAAGGAAAAAAAGCGTGTTGACGCCATGAGTGGTACAAAGCCTTGATGTATTGTGTTGTTGTGCTTGTTGTGTTTGTCCGTCCTCGGAGCGGAGCAGGGATTGGAAAGAATAACAAGGACGGGGGTCGAAAATTCCACCGGCGCAAATGATCATCCACGATCCAGATACGAGGTATTTGATTCTTCGAGGAGGACGACATGACGTGACTTGCTTGGCGAGGATAGTGCTGGTGTTGTATAGCTAGACGAAGGAAAGCGGAATACAAGGCTCGGGTCCAGATCCATCGCTCAAATAGGGTTGAGCCTAGCGGGAGAAGAACAAGAACAAGGGCACCCCGCCTCGTCTCGCCTAGTTACCAGCCCAGCTGACTGGACGGAATACACTGTACAGTGCACTTTCAGTCCTGTATCACAACCAAATCAATTTAGAGATGCTAGAACGCGGAGGACGATTTTGGACTGACTTGGTAGGGACCGAACTGCGATGTGTGGGCGTACTATATCGATTCCTGAATCACGACAGCGACAGGTCGCATGTTTGAATCGAGGCTAGCAAGCACCAATATGGTCCACGATGTTGGCAAAGCTTGCATGTCGCCGGACTAGGTTACATGAAAGAACCGTTGAATCCGCATTGAACGGCGAGGTGCTCTAATACGGAATATTAGTGGTAGATAGTCACCATTTAATGCGCTGTTGCCTGTAGAATGTCAGGCACTCGGAGCGGGAGTTCCACATTCGAACGTATCAGTTTTGGATGTGTATAAGGCAAAGGGGTGAACGGAGGTGTTCACGTAACAAAGCACGTCAACAAAACTGGTGTCCTCCGTAGATGTCCTATACGATGTAAGGTCTGAGTGGATCATACAACCTGCTGGGCCTGATGAAACCAGGAGGCTGCACGGAAGCCAGACATGCACTATCGCAGAAGCAACATCACGGACATCTGCGCAGCTGCGCATGAGCCAGCAGGTAACCGCAGATTCTGGACTCGGCGGTCGTCGTCGTCTGCCATCAATACCCATCTGTATATGTATCCGTGGGAAGCCGACGGTCCAGTGGTGCATAGTGGACACACATATCGCTGCTACGGCGTCCGGCTTGAGTCCTGAGTAGACCATATCCAGAATGTGCGAGCCAAAGGTGCCTTGCGACCGAATGAAGCGGCCCTGGATAGTTGCCAACTGTAAAGTAACGATATCTGACAACAAATAAAGTACAGTCGGAGGACTTACCGCAGCTGCAAGCAATGACACCAGTCGTCGCATGGGTGCAAATTGCACGGAGGATGGCGGAGAGCCAAGAGACAGTTCCACCTCACGCAGCACCAAGCCTTGGTGAGAGATACTTTTTGCGAGACGAGGGAAGCATATCCCGTATTAGATTACATATGCGTATGATGGTAGTCGTAATGTACCAGCCCGCACAAGGGGGCACCTAGAGTGGAGGTGACACTGTGAAACAACATGAGCACAAAGCCGTAACATGAGCGAGAGGGAAGGCGGACACAATCAAAGGACATTCTATCTGTCATGGAAA
Source organism: Antrodiella citrinella (assembly GCA_004802725.1). Lineage (NCBI taxonomy): Eukaryota > Fungi > Basidiomycota > Agaricomycetes > Polyporales > Steccherinaceae > Antrodiella > Antrodiella citrinella. The sequence goes on from SGPM01000304.1 coordinate 20,432, forward strand.
GATTTTAGCGTCAGAACAACCGTGACCACCTTACAACTCACGGCATGCGAATGTGTTCCAGTGGCCCCTCCTCTCCCATCTGTTTGTTCCTCTATGCAGGAACCATCAACTCCCCCCATGTCCGCATCGCGAAGATTCCACCAAAGAACACTGCGAGCCCCGCAACGATGTTCACGTTTCCTGGTAACTTCTCGGGTGCCCAGATTTGCTCGCGCATGAACTCGGAGAAAGCAGACTCGTTGGGGTCGGCGATTTTGCGAGTGGGTGCACTGTAGTAGGCAGGGCCAGAATGAGGAGGTGCTGAGCGACGAGCCATGCCGTTGAGTAAGTGATTTAAGTGTTTGAGGACGTTGTCGACGACGTTCGGGATGGCGTGGCGAGGCGCTGCGTGATCATGAGCTGGAGAATAAATAAAATTTGTCGACACACTTATCGCCGAAATAGTAAGCGTCTGTTTGTTATGACATCAGCACTGGCTGTAAGTAGACTGCTTGGTCATCCTAGTGTATTATTACAAAGTAATAAATTAAAATGATTAATGATCGGTTGCGGGTAACCGGAAACGGTGTCGATCTGCTACTTGCAATAACTTTCATAACTTTCACTACCACTCTCATGTGGATTTCTCTTAACGAACGATGAGCTCTTCTTCGCATTCGACTCGTTCGCGCGACAGTGGATGGAAGGGCCCCGCCAAGTCTGTGCGAACATCACACGAAATAGTGAGCCCCAAAGATTCGCTCTACCAAGTCCGGCTCCTCTCCGCCCTCCGCAGTGGTATGTGCCAGTTGTAGAATTGATTCATGTCTAAATGATGTCTTACAGGTGATCCTGCTCTTATTCATCCTTTCCTGGCGGATATTGGGAGGGACCGACGCAGTAGCTCTTCAGAACCCGACCTTGACTTCGGGGCCACCGCGCTCCACCTTGCCATAAGATGCGCGTCCTGTGAGCAATTACTTCTACTCGACTCTTGGAAGATGTTAATTGACCGTGCATTAACCTTTCATAGGCGACACCATTGCGCTCTTGTTGTCAAATCGATCCGTGTCCCCGAACGCTGTCCAACCGCCCGGGTCAGGTCAAACTGCTCTTCATCTGGCTGCCTCTTTGGCTCGCGCAGACGTGGTGAATCTGCTCCTCGATCAGGATGGGATAGATGACACGCTCAGAGACAGTCAAGGGCGGACTTGCTTGACGGTGGCCAAGGGCAAGGAGACCATAGGTGCAATCAAAGGTGCGTAATAATCGGTTTGCTGTACAGCACGGTCTCACCCGTTCTTGTTCTGTCAAGATTCTCGCGCCTTTCTCACTGCGTCGTACCGCTCTCTACTGCGGACATACATATTCTCCCCTGCCTCGGAACGTCTCCCCGAAGCACTAGCTAAACTGCTGTCATCGCCCCGAGCACATCTGCTGGAGTTGTCCTACCTGGACGATGACTCAGGAACGACACTCCTCCACGAAGCCGCACGCCGGAAAGACTTCCGAGCGATAGAGCTCGCCGTACGGGCTGGCGCTGACGTGTTCGTGCGTGACCGTAAAGGCCGTACAGTGCACGAGTCGGGTGGGAAGGATGACCGCGTGAAAGCTTTCTTGAGGCAATGTACGTGAAAATTTCTCTTACGAGTTTTTACACTACGGTGTCTTTTGAATGCACCGTGTCTTTCTTGCGCCACCATGTCTTATCTATTTTTGTTCTTGTTCCAGATGCCAACCAGGACTCTAGTCTCATCGAGCCACCGTCTACTACGGAGCCCCCGGAGCTGAAAGGATACCTGAATAAGTACACGAACGTCGCGAAAGGGTACAACACGCGCTGGTTTGTGCTCAAGAACGGCGTACTGTCTTGTAAGTCATACGCATGACGTCATCATCCGCCCGCAGCTCACCCATCGGCGCCCGCAGACTATCGACACCAAGAGGACGAGGGCGTAACGAGTCGTGGTTCCATCGCCATGAAGACAGCCGTACTTAAATCGACACCTGGAAGCGGCGGGCTTCGTTTTGAAGTACACTCTACACCGTCCCGAGGCCACCACAACGCGCAGAAGTGGTACATGAAGGCGAACCATCCCGTAGAAGCGTCGCGGTGGATCCAGTCTTTGACGAAGAGCATCGAGTGGTCGAGGAAGGACCACGGGATCGACAGGAAGAGCGGCGAGAGCGAGGTGTCCAGTCTGGCACCCACAAGTTCCCTGCGCACGCCGTCCATCTCACACGGACACCTGCCGTCCAAGGCGATCAGTGCCGCAGTGTCCACCGCCAGCTCTATCGACGACATTGATACAGCTCAGTCATCTCCGGACGGCCAGGAGGGTATTCAGATCGCGCTGGCGGACGAGCAGCGGGCTCAGGACACGGAACACTCGTCGATGGAGGAGCGGGAACGACAGCCACCACACGAAGTCGCATTCCAGCTGCAGGGTAATACGACGATCGCGCAGATGGAGCTGACCGCGCAGATGATGCACGACGTGCTGAAGAAGAGCGGGCAGTCGAGTCACGTTACGAACGCTTTGCAGGAGTCGGTAGCAGTTGCGCAGAGTATGCTTACAGAGTACGTGAGTATGGTCCGCGATCGCGACGATTGGTGGAAAGAGGAGCTGGAAAGGGAACGACAACGCCAGAACGTGTGGGAGGAGAGCCTACGTGCCGTCGTGAAGGAGGGCGAGCTGATGGAAACAGAGCTCAAGAACCGGTCACGAAGACGGAGCAGATTGGTGGAGGCCACCTACGCGTCTGTATCTGAGATGGGCACGCTCAGGAACAGGCCGTCACATATGGCTCTGGCCTCTCCACCGCTCGTCGAGGATGTCTCGCCTGCAGAAACCCCCGGTGCCGTGCCCGCCACCGCACGTCAGTCTCCTGCGTACAACCAGTCACCTCTGCCCACCGTCACCGCACGTTCGACGTCCTTGCTATCCCCGGCCTCTACTGTCGTCCCCAGCAATCGGCGGTTCTCTCTGCTAGTCAAGTCCGCCACCGTCGACCAGGAAGACGACGTGGAAGTGGACACGGACGAGGAGGACGAGTTCTTCGACGCTATCGAGTCCAACACGCTACCCAACCTAGTCATCAACGAGTCGCTCACGGGCAAGACGGAGCTCGAGCTGCCGCCCACGACGAACGTCGAGCAGTACGAGAGCTACCGGCAGCTGCGGCCACGATTGGCGATCACGTCGGACGACAGGCCGCCGATGAGCTTGTGGGCGGTGTTGAAGAACAGTATTGGGAAGGATTTGACGAAAATATCGTTTCCGGTGTTCTTCAATGAGCCGACAAGCATGTTGCAGCGGATGGCGGAGGATATGGAGTTCTCAGAGTGCTGTGAGTACATGCAATCTCCTGTCGTGAACCCTGAAACTGACTTACTGGATTGTAGTGGATGCTGCTGTCAAGGAAAGCGATCCTCACCGACGTATAGCCTTTGTTGCTGCTTTTGCCATGTCAAATTACTCCTCTACCATTGGTCGTATAGCCAAGCCGTTCAATCCTATGCTCGTAAGTGTTCCTTTACTTAGGTGAAGAGACATCAGCCAACATTTTCGTTCCTAGAGTGAAACTTTCGAGTACGTACGTTTCGACAAGGAATACCGCTACATGTCAGAGCAGGTCAGCCATCATCCACCAATATCAGCTTGTTGGGCCGAGGCTCCAAGTTGGCACTACTTTGGAGAGGTCAGTGACATTATGTATCACATCTTGCGGCTCGATTTACTGACGTTATATTATCTAGGTGGACGCTCAGAACAAGTTTATGGGCAAGTCTTTCGAGATTAGACCTACAGGCGTAGCCCACGCGGAGCTTCTCCTCCTCGAAGACCAGTATCCGTCGTATCCTAAGTCGTGTAAAGCGGGGAAGGTAGTGGAACATTACAGTTGGAAGAAGGTTACTACAAACATCTCCGGGTTCATTTTGGGTTCACCGACTATTGACCATTACGGTGATATGATTGTGAGGACACACTGTAAATATAATCATACGTGAAATGCTGACGAGAATACACAACCAGGTTACCAACCACCGGACGAAGGACCAGTGCGTTCTCACCTTCAAGCCTCGCGGTTGGAGAGGTAGAGATGCTTATGAGATCTCCGGATACGTCATGGACTCCGAGGGCAACGTCACCTATGAGATAGCAGGTCGCTGGAACAGCCAGCTGGTCGCCCGCGCAGTGGGCACAGGCGTCGGGTCCCTCCACCCCGACGTGTCTATCTCCACTAGCGGTTTCAGCTCCCCCTCTGCCCCTTCACCCGAATACATCCTTCTGTGGCGCAACTCCGAGAAACCACCCGCGCCCTTCAACCTCACGCCATTCGCGATCACGTTGAACGACTGCCCAGACGATCTGAAGCCGTACCTGTGTCCCACGGACTGCCGATTGCGTCCGGACCAGCGGGCGTTCGAAATGGGCAAGTACGAGCGGGCGAACGAGTTGAAGAACGAGCAGGAGGAGCTGCAGAGGGCGACGAGGCGAGCGAGGGACGATGGCAAGGCGAAACAGCATAAACCGCGGTGGTTCTCGGCGGAGACGGAGCCTGACACCGGCGACCGCGTATGGACGCCTGCGCGCACGGAGAAGGCGATTCTGGAGTATTGGGCGGAGAGGGAGAAGGTGTACACTGAGAAAGTGAGCGGGAACAACGATGTGAAGTGGACGGGCGTGGACAAGATTTTCATCGAGGAGGAGCCATGACCATGACAGAAGTTGAGTTGAGGATTGCACGATTACACGAATGAATGATATACTTAGATGACAGCCATGTATCTCTCCTCCACAAACGTTGTACGCCACACACTCCCTGGTATTTATTGTACAGTAATGGGGCTGGATTCACGCTATGTACACAGGCAGGAAACGGATGATTATAATTCACGCTTTATTCATGAACAACTGGGATGAGAGGGTTCTTGCGCAGCAAAAGTAAGTTGCGCAATAGATTTGCGTTCATGCGCAGGACTCACCGAACATGATAATGTTGTTACTCTATACTTCATAAGGTAGGCCCGAGTCAGAGACGACTACATCACGTGAAAGTCACGCGGGCCTCTCCGGCCACAACGACGCAACTTCACTTCCAACCAACGACCACAATACATGTAAATGGTAGGCTGCTACATGCCCGGGATGAGTGGTGTAACCACTTGTGCCTCCTGCGAGTTGGAAGTCATCGAAAACATCACGTGAATATCATGTGATAGTAGTCATGTCTGACTCGGGCCTACCTTACTGGGCCCTGGCTCGCGCAAGTTAGATCGAGGTGGGATTTCTTGTTGTACTCTCCTGTTGGCTCTATCGCTCGTCAAGTAACCGTCAACCAAAACAAAGCCTCCGTCGCGGTGAACCTCTCTCGCGGATCGTATGCAAACATTCCTAGCAGCACCTTCTCAAGCGCGGTCTCCTCGACTTCTGTCACATAATCATCCCGTACGTTTGACAGCGTCATAGTCTTGAAGGGTGGCACAGCGCCGATCTCTCGCCCCTCCTCGTCGAAATATTGGGCATGACCGGTCCATCGATCCCACCACGCGTCGGGGAGTTTTCCAAACATCATGACCATCCCTCCCAGGACTTCGTCCTTCCGAGCATTGAATCGAACGGGGATGACTGGTATCCCATGCTGCGTGCCACCAGAAAGAAGCTGGTGAATGAGGTTGCCTAGCGCCCACACATCTGAAACCGGAGAGCCCAAGTCGTCAAAAAGGGGAGGGCTCGCTTGGGAGGCACCGTAGATATGTATAAGACTCTCCAAAATCCCCGATTTTGATGTGGACCTGAGCAGAGTCTTCCAGAGCCTTGTGTATGAGAGGGATGAAGTCGGGTGAGCGAACGACGTATTTCGGGACGTGAGGCGAGTTTTCGGGAGGACATGCCGTGGGTAGAGGTTTGACAGGAGATATATATGGTTCACCTAGGTGTTCCGTAAGCTCTGTCTTGGTGAAAGATGCGAGAGTGGGCAAATGGTAGAGGATGTTACCGAGATGAAGGTCTACAAAAACTCGTCTAAGTGTACGTGGCTAGCGAACGGACAGAAAAATCCCCTGCGTGAACGATGTTGCATGAATGGAGGTATTCTACCGCATGAATGACTTGTGCGGCAAATCGGCGAGCAACGGCAGGAGGGAGATGCTGAGTCTCCCACAAGATGTCGTCCTCGTCGTCCATATACTCAATGTCTGCTAATAAGTTCGGTCCAGAGACCTCGTATTGGACCGTCATGGGTGAAAGAGTCGAGGAACTGCAGGACAAAGGCTTTGCCACTGGCAGGACCGGAGCCAGTCACAGACTGCTTGAGTACCTGGAGTTCCGTTCCTGCGGAGGACGTGGATGCATCGGCGATGACAATCTTCAATGCAGCAGACGCATCTCTGACATTGTCCCAAACGAGCCACACTGTGGGATAGGAGCCGTACCCGAGCTTGTGGACAACGAGTTGTTGAACTTGTCTCCTATGTGGACTGGATGGTATCCGCCTGGACGGTATTTGTGCATCATTTCGGTGTGAGGATCTTGGTAATAGAAAGTAACTTGAGATATTGCTAGACTTGACGAAGAAAGATGAAGTAACAGAGAGAAAGTGACAAAACCGACACCAAAGAATTCGAATCTGCTCACTTATATATCTTCGTGGTGGCATTTATTATAGGTGTCGTGACCTGTGTATTTTGACAATTGAGCAGTCTTGGAACTTCAGCTCAAGATGAACATCCTCAGGCTCAAGGTCCCAGGTACTACGCATTGCGCATATCTATCTCGTTTTTTGTAGCTCAATCGACTGTCCACGCACGTCGACGCATCTGTTCAAATTGCGCCCTTCACCGTACGACATCCCTCCCAGATTAGTGCATATGTACCCTGTATGTATACGTACCGATAGCGACAGGTCGTTTCGAATTTGGCACCGAGGTCAGTACATAAGATGAAACCATCGAAAAGGGATCTCGTCTATGTAAATGGCCACGAATATGTCTGACCAGAATCTCGCTGATATCAACGTCGTGGTTTGGTATTCACCTTCCTGATTATGAATTCATTTCGCACCAGCGATGTACAAGCTCCTGCTGCGATACAGCGACCGAAGAGAAGTACAACGACGTAGGTAGGAGAGAGGAAGGCGGTAGCGGAGAGAGAGAGGAGAGATAAGAGATAAAGCGTACACCATCCAAAAGCAGAACGAAAAGATACAGTCACAGGTAAAGACGCGACGCGCGTTGAGAGACGGTCAGATCCGACGAAGGAAGAGGAGAGGAGAAAGGCGAATGTGAGATGAACTTCATCCTGCATGATCCATGATCGTACCGTACCGAGTATGCAAGGGCAGAAATAAAGGTGATGCTAGAGCTAGAAGTCGTCGAAATCGTCCGTTGGCACACCCCTGACTCCGCCACTCTGCGTCCGTCCCCCATCCCTCGCCTTCGCAGTACGCATCTGGGGCACTCGCTTTCCTTCTGCATTCGACGAGGCCGCTTTCGGCGCATCGTCGTCGGCAGGATCACTGGGGAAAGGATATTGTTCATGGGATTGCGTCGAGCCCTGCTCGCGCCGGGAATGCGAACGGGAGATCGTACCCTGCGATGAGGACGATTTCTTGCTCTTGCGGCGTTTCACGTTGATGGAGCCAGGGTCGCTATCCAAGCTAATGGTCGAATCCACGGAACGAGACTTCATCATAGGAGACGCGTGGAGATGAGACTGAGATGGCGGGTCCTGTGGAGGCGAAGGTGTAGACCAAGCAGGCGACGGCGTCTGCGGTAAAATCCCTGGATCGGCCCATTCCTCATCTTCTTCGTCGTCGAAATCCAACGACGTTCCCGAACTCTCCTTCTGCTGCATCCCTTCCGACGCCTCGTCACTGCCTCCTCCCTCGAACGTTGCCCTACCCGGGGTGATGGGGTCAATCGGGTCGTCCTCCGTGTCCACTTCGGACTTGCTGCCGGTACCACTGCCCGCACCTCCTTGGACGCTAACGCTCGTATCGGGCGAAGACACGCTGGCGGAACGCGAGCGGCCCAGTTCGGAGGACGAGCCGTCTTCCTCTTCCTCCTCGTCTTCGGGCATATCGATGTCAGGCTCGGAGATAGACTCTAGACCCATTTCCGAGTCGGAAGGCCAATTAGGCGGCTCGTCCTGGATGGACAGCACAGTTGCCTTGTACCTGCTGTTTAGCTGAGGAAGGCGTTGCGTCAATCAGCGTCATGCGTAAACCCTCGATTTGGGTGGGTGCGACTTACATCTGCAACCTTGGCTCTGAAATCAAGCCAATCCTGTTCGTTCTTGCACAGGAATCCCATGAGCATGCTCGGATCCAACCCGGAGAGGGGCATCTTGCGGACACGATCGCAGTGGAACGTCTTCAACTCCGCAGCTGAGTACGCTGTCACGAAGTGCTTTTGCATAGGGTCCAAATCAGAGAGATCCCCGGCACCGCTCCCGTCAAATTCCCTAGAGTCCATATCAGACTCAGGCAGAACACTAGAGTGCCAGCGCGTGTGCGACGACTCCGAGTTTGAGGATGCCGCCGAGGAAGATGAGAGTTGCTGCTGCAATGGAGAGGGAGACAGCGGCGCGCGGTGAGAGAATGAAGAGTTCCCGGATGTGCTGGATCGCGCGGAAGCCGGGGATGTAGGAGAACGAATATGTCGGTGAGGAGTGCGCGGTCGCGTATCGCGGTCACGTTCACGGTCTGAAGAGTAAGACGGCTCTGGAGAGATGTGTCGTGCAAAAAGTGGAGGTGGGGAGGTTTCGCGAGTGGGTGGAGGTCGAAGTGGTATAGCAGGACGTGCATGATGTGGGTCCAGATAAAAGAGATTATCGGCTTGAGAACCAACGAAATAGTAAGAAGAGGAAGGGCGGCCTCCGGCAATGCCAACGGATTGGGGCCAAGTGTAAAGAGCCTAGAGCGAACGTTAGTTATAAGAACACAATGGATGATGATATGGTGTACCTTCAGAGTATCATAATAAACGGGATTGACACCGTCAATACCCAGACGATGTCCAATCAGGACTAACACAGCACGGTCTCCCCAGTTGCGCCGGGCATAACGTTTCGGTGCGCCAAAAGTGGAATGTGACGCTTCAAATACTGCAGATTCGTATATCGTCCCACCGTCCGCTGCCACGTATATACCGAGCCCAGCTTGAGGGAAAGCATGAACGAGCGTCCTGAAAATAACGTTCGGTGATAAGTTACGGGCACGATGATATGGGAACGCACTTGATGGCTCCTGCAGCGGTACTAGGCCCAAACCACTGCCCAACGCGTACACCTAGCGCTTTCCCGACTAACGCCATACGATGTACGCTAAAAGGACTATGCGGTGATGGATCGTCCAAAAACCACGTCAGTATCTGCACGTAGGTAGCGTAGTCGGCGGTATACACAGGATGCGGTGGTCGTCGCCAATCTGCGGGGAACAGAAAAGAATTTCGTTCAGTCTCTTGAGAATCATATCAGAATTCAGTGACGTACCACGACCCAGATGCAAATGCAACAGCGTATTGGCCAGCAACGACTGTCCCGTTCTCAGCATGCACCCCCAACCGGAGTCACTGGACCATCCCTTTTCTCCACCCAGCGGCCAATTCCACTTCTTCGTCGGCGGACTGCTAGTCAACGGCATGATTTGATCGCGAACCTCTGATTCCAGCTCCTCGAGAGAAGTGTCTCTGATGGGTTGGAACTGGGATCGGTACGTCAGCCATATCCGTGATGTGTAATCAGCGTAGAAAACGGGGGGCCAGTGCCTTCCTGGGTCCTTAGGGTTCGTCGATGCCGGTTGAGATTGTGAGAGCGACGGATCCGCGCCGCCTTGAGTTGGGGACGATGACGTCGAAGAACGAACAGAAACGGGTGACTGCTGTCTTCTAGAGCTGACTGAACCGCGACGGACAGTGCCAGGTTGATGATGATAAGAAGAAGGTGATCTGGGTTCGTTTCCTGGATGCTCCACGCCGAGGATCCAAATGGAATCCAAACAATTATCGGGCGACGCATCGCTGTCCAGCAGATAGCGCATGGCTTTGTCAAGATGTCCCTTGCCGTGTTTGGCGGCCGTTAGCAAAGCGGAGCCTCTACCCTTGGGAGAATTGGACGCGAACTGTTGTTGAGATAACAGAGACGGAAGTGAGAGGTCGGTGGACGAGGTGCTAAATGTATGCGAGAGCCACCCCGACAATCTACTGGGTAGATCGGTAATGCGAGTAGCAGAGGAGGAGGATGGGTAGTAGTTGCTGGACGGGTAGTTATCAGACAGAGGACGTTCTGACCGGGTACGAGGGCGAGGAATGTTCACAGGCTCGACGATGATGGGTGTCTCCTCCTGAAAACTGTCCTGCCGCACTTCGTTATCGATGTCGTTCTCGGGGTAGCTCTCGAACTCGTTGTCGTGATGGTTGAAGTTGGGTGTAGCGTTGGGGGAAGTTGGGCTCTCAGAAAGAACATCTTCCGACTGGCGCCGCTTCTCGTCTCTACCGCCAAACAGCTTCTTGTTACTTCTCGTAGTAGTCTTGCTCGACTTGGACGTCTCGCTCGGCGGTGGGCTGGTGGAAGACGTGCTAGCTATCGTGCTGGAGCTGCTCCCGAGCGTGTCGATCATCGACCGTGAGCGGTCTCTGTTCTGCTTCTGAAGGAATTTAGGCAACTTGGAGCCCGACGGCGACGAGGGGGAGGGGGATCCGCGCTCGGATTTGTTGTTCATCGTCGTCGCCGTCGATGAGCTCGTTGTGGATGTTGTGGTTGGGAGAGAGTTGTGTTAGCGCCAGGCCACTTGGCCTGCGCTGACCTTCCAAGTCTCAATGTCCTGCTCTCCTGCTGATCTGGCCGCCGACATTCCTCCTCATGTTTCATTGTTAAGCATATTCCATGTGTTGTAGAATGTTCATGTACAAGGAAAACGTGGAGGACCTCTGTCTACGCGAGATCCGAACATGTGTACATACAGGCTGCTGCCCGGGGTTCTGAACCTGTGAGTACGTACAGAAGGTATCATTGCTCAGGTACTTGAACAAAGTAACAAAGGGACAGGCAATCTAAGGTTCAATGAACGGCGACAGAAGCAATGCAGTAGACGACTATGAGACCGAAAAGTGCCAATCCGATATGAAGTTAGCTCTGCACCGGCGGAGTCGGACGCCCAAGGGCCTCGCGATCTCCTCGCGTCTGAGAACCACTTCCTCGGTCCAAGGTCGAGAACTTATCAGACGGCGTTGGTCTGGGAGATATGAGAGCACCGCAGAAGACATAACAGAAGCAGAATCCAAGCCCTGATCCTCGAGGATGCGGGGGACTAGAGTTTAGCTGCGGACTTGAAAAGAGGTGGGTACGTGGCCTTCTTTCGGGCTATGGCAGCGGCGAATGAGTCCGACAAGTCCTACGAGGAGTACGACATATGAGATAGGATCATGACGGAAGAATCATTCAGCACTCACAGAACTCTGCAGCATAGCACTGTTCCAATTTGCAACATACTCTTGGTTCTCTTGGACGCTGGAGATGACGGCAGAATCAGCAACCCGTCAATAAGAAATTTCAAACCAAACGCACCTATGATCCCTCGCATGCAGAAGAACTTTCTTCGTCCCAATGACAGCAATGGGACTCTTGGAAGCAATAACCTTCGCAGTCTCGATGGCGGCCTTGACTACTTCATTACGGCTCCCCTCGACAACTTTGGATATCAGGCCCATCTTCTTACCATCTGCGGCAGTGAAGTTACGAGCGGTATATGCCAGTTCGTGCACCATGCTCTGATTACCGGCCAGCTTGGGCAGTCGAGCTAGAGTACCAATGTCTGCTGCGAGGCCGACGTCCACTTCCTGCAGGAATAGTTGAGCATGACAATTTAAACTGGGATTCCTGCAGAACATACCTTGATGCTGAACACTGAATCTGTCGCGGCGTATCGTACATCGCATGCTAAGATTATGTCAATTGACAGCCCAAATGCGATTCCATGCACGGCAGCTATCACAGGACACAAGCACTTTTCCGGGGCAGCGATAGCCTCCTGGAAAGTGAGAACTTCAGCACGAATTTGTAGAGCTCGTCTACCAGGATCTTTATCATAGGTGTTCATATTGTCCAGACCGCTAACTGAGAATATTCCTGCGTCAGCCCAATGCTACAGATGATACGAGAAATACGCACAATCTAAGCCGGCTGAGAATGCTTTTGCAATAGATGAAGCAAGCACAATGGCTCGAACGTCTGGCAGTTGGCTCAATCGTAGGAAAACTTGTCCATATTCTTTCCAGAAGCTAGTTCAAAGCCGAGCTAACGCTTTGGACGCAACACTCATACACGGGCTCACTCACGGCACATGGAAGGCATTCACAGGTCCCCTGATGTCAATGTTAGTATTGCGGTTCACTATAAGCAACCGTCATTGAGACCGACCTAGAAAGCTCTACCAGTAGCACATGATCTGCTGGCGAGGACACCTTGATGAACTCGCCTGACAATTCACTGTAGCTCGTTGCCATATTCGCGTCGTGAACTACGCCTTCGAGACGAGGTAGTTTGGGAATAAGAGACGTTCAGACGTTCAGTCAATCCGTTGCTGAACGTACAATAACATCTGATATTGTCATACGCGATTTCATACCGAGTTTGTCGGAAATTTCCTGACGCCCTTACAAGAATAAAGACCCCGGTATCACATGAAGAAAGATAATCTTGCAAGATTTCGTCGCAAGAGGCTTACAATTATGACGGTCCAACCTGGACATAAATGATAAAAAGGCGTTGGTATCGAAAAACTGTAGTGCGACCGCGAAAACACGGGGGGACGCCAGATTCTGTTGTCCGTGCGAAAAAACAGTCATGTCCGGT
>SGPM01000305.1:0-31872 GCA_004802725.1 Antrodiella citrinella
GTTCCGGAGGTAAGGGTAAAGACCGGGAAGTACCTATGATCTCGGACGACAATCGCCACAAGCCGATACAGACCAACAATGGTTCCGCGGAGGATTTGTCTCTTGACATTGGATTTTGGTCCCAGCCCCAAGTTGTGGCTGATCACAGTGTCAAAGCGACGCAATCGTCCCCTTTGGATATTGGATTCCTCTCGCAGCCACACGAAGAGGCAAACAACAATGTTATTGGTGGTGAGGTATCCTCATCTAGTAATTTGGTTTCAGTGCTGATGTCTCCGAAACTTCCCAGTGGGTAGGACCGCATTGGCGGGTAACGTAACGGGGGATCCTGGAATTATTTCCGAAGGATCTCAAAATGTCCCGCGGCGTACCGAAGATACGCTCTCGGAAGTTGAGACTGGCTTGCGACCACCTCCTACGTCCATCAGACAGCATGAAAGCCCCGCCGGTACGTTCTATGCTTGATCATGATTTGTCTCTGACCCAATTCAACTTTTGTTAGTTGCATCGCGATCCCTCCCCGAGAGCCGCAGTTCGAAACACCTCCACCTGCCACGGTTGTCGGCGGACCCTCAACCAGTTAGCGGTGAAGAGGAGGAAGCAGATGAAGAGCATGAAGTGCAACTTAAAGAAGTTGAATCAGAGGATGGATCCGAATCAGAGTTGCATTACAGGTATGGGATTACTCGCTTCAAAATAGAGAACACCATGGAGGTAATGTCCTTTGTCCATGAATAATTGCCGTGTTCTGATCTTGCGGCAGGCGATGAAAGAGATAATTGATACTAGCGAAGATCCGGTGAAGACGGGACGTTTGCTAGGTGACCTTCTGCACGACACATCGAACAAGTTTAGGACTTACCGGGACATGGAAGTGAACCATGTCACGGGCGCGTCCTACTACAGGGCAAATGCATTCTAGGACAATTGTTGAATTGGTTCCATGGCCTTCATTGTCCTACGACCTGGCGTTGGCATGGTAGACGATCTGGTATAAACTCAGTTGCGTGTATATCTTTTTTGAATTTTATTTCGTTGTTCCGCTGTGCGTCAAACCACCGAGTGCTTTACTTTAACCCAGCCGGTCAGTCAGATGAGAACCTTACAATTCACATTCGCAGTTGGCGAAACATGCAGTTAGTGTATTTGTAGCAGGTATCTAGTCGGCTCGGCTGTTTCCGGTGGCTTGGATGACTCCTACAACCCACGAGACCACCGATAACCCTGTCACGATTGCGCACAATGATAGAAATAACATACCGGACGTTTTGGACATCAGAGAAGAACCCTTATGACTATTCACAAGTCTGGTGCATACCCTCTTACCAATAAAAACACCTCCACCACATCTCTTGGAGCCGCAGCACTCAGTGGAGTCCGGACACCCATGAATGCGACCCCGGATGTCCTGACACTCATGATATATGTACGACCACTTCCCCTTGCGTGTGAAGTTTGCAGGTGCTCATTGGGATTCTACATATTAACATATCACTTAGATATGTGCCCACTCACCTGTCCGAATACAGATCCCACATGTTGCGCTGAGCGTCCGGACGCCCATGTAACACGCTGACCCCGGACGTCTGGACACCCATGATACATTTGTCGATCTTCTCCCCAGTCAAATAAGCAAGTACGGGCCTGCATACACGGTACACAGTACCACATGCCTGGAATTCTACCACCCACCTGTCCGAATTAGCATCCCAAATGTTGTGCTGCGTGTCCGGACACCCATGTGAGTTGCTGCTCCGGACGTCCGGACACCCAAGATAGATGTATGCACTGACACCGCCCAGTGGATATAGGTCAGTAGTACCCTATAAATATCATATGCGACCGCCATCCCAAATGTTGCACTGAGTGTCCGGACACTCATATGCGATGCTGCCCCGGACGTCCGGACACCCATATGCGATGTTGCCCCGGATGTCCGGACACTCATGATGTATGTACGAACATTGTCCCTCTTTTGGGAGGCTTGTAGGTACTCGTAGGGATGTTTAATCGTAATCTACCTATCTGAAGAGCTACCACTCCCCGTCCGGACACCTATCCCATCTGATCCACCTGTCCGGCTGGTAGTGCCAGTGGTGTCCGGGCCCTCAAGTGATATAGCGCCCGGGACACTCCGGACACCCATGTCTAATGCTGGCCCGGATATCCGGGCGGCCAACCCATATGGGGAGATACATACGTGGGACCCTGTCCGCCTGACCCATGTGATATGGTGTCCGGACACCATCAGCTGACCATATCATATGGGGTAATCTCAGATCGTCGGCCGACATCCGGCCATCATATNATATGGCCTAATTGGGATTAAGCTTGACCATCTTATATGTATTAACCGACTGTATAGTGTGCCAGCAGACGCACATTTGACATTATGAAATCTCTAGAAGACAGTGGAGCGCGACAATCCGGCCAGTACTAGCACGACTATCGTGCCGGTCATCATTTCCTCCGACAAGACACGTCTCACACAGTTCAAGGGGAAATCTGCGTACCCGGTATACATGACCATTGGCAACCTTCCGAAAGAAGTTCGGCGAAAGCCCTCCATGCAAGGTCAAATTCTCCTTGCTTATCTCCTGACGTCTCGCCTCGAACACATCACAACCAAGGCTGCACGTCGACGATCTACGGCGAACTTGTTTCATGCTTGCATGCGGAAGATACTCGAACCGCTGCATGGTCCAGGTGAACAGGGTGTAGAGCTTGTCAGCGGCGACGGTGTTGTGCGTCGATGCCATCCGATCTTCGCTGCACACGTAGGCGATTATCCGGAGCAAGTTCTTGTCACCGGAGTCAAGACCGGCCAGTGCCCGTGTTGCACGATTCCAGCGGACCAGCTTGGAGACCACCATCATGACTACGGTTGGCGCGATTTCGATGCAGTCCTGAGGGCGTTGAGCATCGCTGATGATATCCTCCGCAAGAATGCCTGCAGCGCCGCCGGCCTCAAACCCATCCATCAACCATATTGGCAAGATCTCCCTTATGCAAACCCTTTCCGTGCTATCACTCCCGATATACTTCACCAACTGTACCAAGGAGTGATCAAGCATCTCGTAGCGTGGATCAAGACGGCCTATAGCGAAGTCGAGATTGACGCACGGTGCCGACGCCTTCCCAAGAACCACCATGTCCGCGTCTTTACCAAGGGAATATCATCCCTCTACCAACTCACTGGTCGCGAGCACGCTGACATTGCTCGAATCATCCTCGGTCTCATCATTGACATGCCACTACCGGGTGGTGCCTCTCCTGTCCGTCTCGTCCGCTCGGTCCGTGCTATCTTGGACTTTCTATATCTTGCGCAGTATCCGGTCCATACAGAGCAGACTCTGACGCTTCTCGATGACGCACTGGATCGCTTCCACAACAACAAGCAGATATTTGTTGATCTAGGTGTGCGTAATTCATGGGCAATACCGAAACTTCATTTCCTCCGCCATTACTCTTATTTCATCCGACGTCTTGGCACCACTGATAACTACAACACGGAGAGCACGGAACGGCTCCACATCGATCTTGCGAAGGATGTGTATGCTGCTACCAATGCCAAAGATGAATTTCCGCAGATGACCCTCTGGTTGGAGCGGCGTGAGAAGCTTTTTCGCCATGAGAACTACATCGGGTGGTGTCTCAGTGGTCGTCCCCCTCGATTGCCGTCTCATATGGCTTATAAACCCCCTGCAGATCATCTAACGATGACGAAGCATCCATCGGAGAATTCTGTTCTCTTTGAACGAGTGGCGGCAGAGTATGGTGCTCCATTCTTTGCGGATGCACTTGCTCGGTATATTGTCAAGTTCTGTAATCCGGCGTACACACCGGCCCAGGTGGAACAAGCTTCTAATGATGTTCCATTTATTTTTCGGTGAGTTATTTGTGTGACTTGCTGGTATTGTGTGTATGCTCAACCTCACTTCCAGATCAATTCCTGTATATCACAAGGCCAAGATGTGGCTCGGCGACCTCAATAACCATCGAGTACTGACGGATGAGTCCGACGTGATTCATGCCACACCTCCGAGGAAAGACAAGCGCGGGCGGGTTATTGATGGTCATTTTGATTCAGTTATGGTGAATGATGGTGTCGGTGCATACAGTGGTGTCGCAGGTGAGAATTGACTTTGACTGATGACACCGGGCTATGATACTCAAGTCTTTCTTCAGGTTACCGTGTAGCGCAAGTTCGTGTTATCTTCACGCTCCCGAAAGCTGCAGCGCCGTTGTTTGGTGCCATTGGACGTCTGCCTCCAAAATTCCTTGCATACGTTGAATGGTTCACTGCTTTCAGTGCTCCTGATCCTAATCACCGTCTCTTTAAGATCAAACGTGTGATCCGAGATGGTGACAAGCTAGCATCTGTCATCCCTTTGCGTGCAATTCGTCGCAGTGTATACTTGTTTCCCATGTTTGGTCCAGTAGCACCCAGAGATTGGAGCAGCGGAAATGTTTTGGATAGATGTAGTACCTTCTACTTAGATTCTTTTTCTGATAGACACGCATTCCACACAATTCATTGATTTTATACACTTTTAGAAATGTGTCTATCTAAAATAAACATATTTACAAGAGGCAAAAGGTCTTGTGTAAATTAGCTCAATTTTAGAGGTTTTTAGAAGACACTAGACAATAGACAGAAATTATACCTCATTAGAGCAACTACACTGTAGCTATGAGTTCTATAAGAGCCATGTATAATTCATGCTTAATTACACATTTGAGTTTTTCCTGATGTTGCCGATGACGAACGCGAGATCACCCCTCATGACGCCGAGGCCGCACAGATCCTGCGAGCATTCTCCCAGGACGGATTCATGTTCCGCGATGAGCTCGCCCAATTCATCGACAGTGGCGATTTCTGGCACCAAGGCGACTTTGTCATCCTGGAGGCTGGTAGTGAATCGCAGTAGGGTACTGCAAGACCTAGACGGGAGGTAGTGTTACAAACACGCGTGCGCTCTATTCTTTTTCCCTTTTCTTTTCCCTTTGTTTCCTGTTATCTCTTTATTCCCTCGTCCACTTCCTTCGTCGTACCCTTACCCGCATATGGACTCCCATACGAATACCTAGTACGACTCACCCCCCTTTCCCTTTCCCTTACTGCGGATGAACTGTCACCGTCCAACGCTCACCGTTCCAACGGTTCCCCTTTGAACGTTCCCCCTTTCCTTCCGCAGTCCTTTAGTACTCGAACGATCCTCCTTCAGATTCCGCAGTTCTCATACCTGTATAAATACCTGTACGTGTCGGTCAAGTTGTTCCCCAACTTGACCTCCTTGTTAATAGAGGTTATCTTCCACTCTGAACATCGTCCTTGTCTGCACATCGTCCTCATCGTCTCACTTGAACCTCGTCCTAGTCAGAACTCGTGCCGAAGTTACGCCTCACGTAACACCTCCACCTTGATCATACTCCTGTGATCCTCATTTGCGCTCATAATTCATGCCTCCTTACAATTTCCCCCAGGGCCCGGTGAACGAGACCAATGCCCAGATATTCGCAGATATCATGGACATCAACGCCGCCGATATCTCGTTCGTTGCTTACGGTAAGTAGACATTGGTCCTGTTTGGCACACTTCACTCAACTCCGTACTCGCAGGTGTTCTTGCCACACTGTATTTTCTCTGCCTCACGTTGCTCTGGGAGGAACGGCACAAGAAGCCAAAAGCAACATGGGTCTGGATCACCTACATCACCGTGGTTTTCATCTATGGTACCATCGGGAATGGCGTCAACATGTTCCTCAACCAGGACGCCTTCGTCGACCATCGAAGTTATCCTGGTGGACCGGGGCAGTTCGAGATTGAGCAGTACGCCTTGACATACAATGCTGTTGGGACCGTCGTGGTCACGAGTGGCACGTGGTTCACTGACGGGCTCATGGTAAGGTTTTCATCGGTGCAATGTTTGCGGCGGGATGGTCAGTTGATTGAGAGCATAGATCTACCGATTCTACACTATCCTGGGTGCCACATGGTGGATTATGGTTGTCCCAGTAGCTCTCTACGTCACCTCGATCGGTAAGTCTGCATTCCTCAGAGCGAAATCTATAACTTATTCCTGCACAGTGATGTCCATTCTCCTCATGCACCAACTTGTCTCTCCCGGTGGTACCTTCTGGGTACCCGAGAGCATAAACTTTGCTTTGGTATACTGGTCGACGTCCATCGCGATCAACGTCATTCTCACGCTCGGGATAGTCGGGTTCCTATTGTATATGCGTCTGCGCGTGCGACACGCGTTGGGCAAGCATTACAACTCAATGTACATCACGATCTCCACCATGCTCATTGAGTCTGTGTTCTTGTACACAGCGTTCGCGCTTGCGTTCTTGGTCCCGCTCGCAAGGAACAATGAGGTGAATCTATTGTTCTTGCAAGTGTTGCCGCAAATTCAGGTGAGCAATTTTTTTCTTTTGGTTCTCCTCATCGCTGGCTGACCTTCACGTCTCCTCTCACTCAACTTGGTGCTCACGCATCTCGTCAAACACAGTTCATCGCTCCACTCCTGATTATCCTCCGTGTTGCCCAAGGTCGCGCCCTCACGCGCAAAAGCGTTGACGAGACCTTGCAATCCGTATCCAACTCAGCCGGCGGTAGCCTCCGGTTCGGCGGCCTCGGCTCCAACACGACGTACACCTCCACGACGCTCAACCTAGACAAGGAGCCGGTCCAACAGCCAGGGCAGAGCGTCGAGATGTTGGCATTCAGGCCAATGGGAAAGGAGCAGGAGACTGCGGCAAATGATGGGGTCCAGGGGGTCGTGACGGTGAGATTGGGCGAGATGGGTGTGCCGCAGCGTGGGGACTCAGAGGAGTGAGAGAGGTGACGAGGCGGTCTTGTTGGTTTTATATATGCGCATATGCGGAAATTCCATTGACTATGATACACTTGCCGTGAAATTACATGTCCATTGGTAGTCTTCTTACCTCTCACTCATGAGCTTCGTTGGCTTTCAGCGAACGAATATTCATCTGGCCTCAATTGTTGAACCTGTGGGCATGGTCCAGAAGACACGTCCATTAAAATCTCGGAGAGTAATACCTTGGAAGCGCCCGTAACTCGTACGTCGTCATGTACATCCGCATCCGAATTCGTGATGCGAGTCATCTCGATACGAATGCCTAGGTGAGAGTCGGTCGGTGTGCGGAGGTAGTTCCGTGAAGACTTCGTCACCGTCGATGATTCAAGGTTGAACGTGGAGATGAAGAGTTCTTCCACCGCAGCCGCCCACAATTCGTATACGAGAGTTGAACGTTGAACATCTATCGAGAGCTATTCAGCTGGTGGACCGCAGTGTCGTTCGGCCAGAAGGAGACTTACCGCCAGCATACAATTCGAGTATAGTTTGCTTATTGTCGCCAAAGGAACCACGAACATGAAAGTTGACCTGGAGGCTAGGAAGAGACTGAAGGATACGATGTTGATGACGGCACAGAGGAAAACTAATTCGATGGTGAACGTAATGACTCTACAACAGACGCCAGCCAAGCATGAACAAATATAAGGCTACAACGCGCTTACAGGTGCAACATTATGTTGAAGTCGCGACCACATACTTCTGCTCTCCCATCATCCGGAAACCACCCATCCTTCCCTCATTTAACCTACTCGTACCTTCAAGATATGAACGCTTTCATGCCTCCTGTCGTCCCGGGCATCCCCAATATTGCTGCGCCTCAGAATCCATGTCACGCGGACGATGTTCTGTACGCCTATAGACACACATTGTTGACATTGGACGCAATCAAAAGTTTGTCCACATTATGGGTACCCTCTATCAATACACTAACTGGACTAGGGGGCGGAAAAGCGACTTCGACTCACTTTACGGAGGCCCTTGCCTACACACGCGATGTACTGCATGTAGTGCAGCCTCCGAGTGAGTAGCTTGTTTGACTCATCTATTAAACGTGTCTCACTACAAACACCATCAGCTGCGATCAATAACGATGATATTCGTGCTCTTCTTGCGGAAATCAAGGCCGACGTACAGACCGTAAAGGCCGACATAAGGACCGTAAAGAACGACATACAGACCATACAGAACGACATACAGACCATACAGAACAACATACAGACCATACAGAGCGACGCGCGAACCTTGAAGGACAGAGTCGCCGCTGTTGAGACAAGTCTGACGACCGAAGTGCGCGACGCCGAAAAGCGTCTCACGGATAGGATAGTTATCATGGATGACCATTTGACTGATGTTCACATCGCTGCTGCGAAGGTCAGCTTTCATACTCTTTACCATATCTGTTCTCTAACCACATCCTATCCATGCATGATGATAGACTTCAGCAAATAGAGGAGCATGCTGACGTTCACGACAATATGACACGTCACGCTTCCCGCAGCCCAGGTCTAAAATAATACCATTCGCTCTCAGTGGAATGACCAAGATACTTCGAGATATGATCTTACAATTGACAGCCAGTGGAAGGTCGGGTCCGTTGTCACTTCGAAGCATACGAACAACACACGACGCGCCCCCTGATACTCACGAAGTGACAAGTGTGCAAGACGAGTGGATTTCACGCTAGCCGCCACCCCAAACGATCCCTGCACGACGGCTAACTGTGTCGGTGCCAGTCATCAGCATTTTCGTGTTCTTCGTCGTGACAGTAGAACATGAAGGACGTACCAGGGAAATGGAGCCTGAAAGCTATATATTATGACTGAGTGTGAATATTCTCCTTGCATAGAAGACCTCGTATGTGCAGCTGACTATTCTAGCCGGTTAGATAATGAGATGAAAAATACAAAACGCGATTCACATACTGATACCGACGAGCAAAGGAAAACTGATACCTAGCAGCCCAACGTTGTCCAATTGCAAAGGATTTCCCCATCCTGCACCGAATAGTCGGAAGGCGTCATGAATGGAGAGAGTGAGTTGAGTGGTCTCAGCGCAACATATAAACACAACAATAGCTTCGCTCAAGGGCGTATCGTGGGGGAAAGCGATATAATATAGATCTGTGTCATGAGCGAAGTAATGAGCATCCGACGGATCCTCAAAGAATATGTGACGCACATATCTGAATGACGAGCGCACCAAAAAGCCCCCAGTTGATCAGTTGGGCCAGAATCTGCAATTTGCAAGTTATTTACCGTTCTTTCAAACGATACGAGTGGCACTTGCGAGAGGCCCGGTCCTAAACATGAGCAGATTGAACTCGGGTAACGACAAATAAACTGAATGTCACTGACTGCAACGTAACATCGAACCCTGCAGGGATTGCACCTGAGGGATTGCACCTGGCGGGGAGGGAGACATGTTGTATTTTCAGGTCGGGGGAGAAAAAATACCGAGAAACGAATCTAAGATGTGATTATGTTGCGATTATATATTCCTGCCTAGCAGGCAGTGGGGAAGGAGGCTTCAGAAGCTTGGATGTGTTGTGCTCTGTTGTTGCGCCCGTCGATATCTCGAGACGTTAGGAACAAACAGGGATCATCGTCGGTGACTCGAATGCAACTTCTCTGCCATTGTACACCAAGGAGCAGAGGAGCTCGCATTGCCTTCATGTACGAAGAGTTTTCAATATAGATAAATTCTAGAAACCATGACGCACATGTGTGTTTTGATTAAGTACTTGAGCTCAAGCAGCCTTTTCGTGTATAGAGAGTAGTACAGCTTCATAACGATACTCAGAGCCTCGAACTTGGTTGCACTGCTCAAGTACTGTTCATGTGCTCAACCATTGACCCGCTGTCAATGCAGTTCTGTGAGATGGAAGTGGCAGCGAATACCGTAACTGTACTTGCCTTGTGACACCTGCCAGTTAACAGATACAAAGATTAGGTTACACCCATCGCCCCGAACCGGTACCACTTTTCCACACGGCTGAATATAGCATGGTCTCGTCGGAGGCTCAGATGCAGATATGCCTCGTTCGATCCTGCCATTATCTACGCCAATTTGAGAGGAGATCTAACAGTGATTCATCTTTCAGCTTCACTCGTCAAAATACAATATTGACCGCGCACCTGTACCGTAGAAAAGATATATATTACCACTTGAGAAGCTTGATCACTTCAGCCACTACGGAGTCGATAAGTTAAGAACTTCGATG
Source organism: Antrodiella citrinella (assembly GCA_004802725.1). Lineage (NCBI taxonomy): Eukaryota > Fungi > Basidiomycota > Agaricomycetes > Polyporales > Steccherinaceae > Antrodiella > Antrodiella citrinella. The sequence continues at coordinate 10,105 of SGPM01000305.1, forward strand.
TAATCTGTAAGGCAAGGTCATCGAGCTGAGCTGTGGGCGCTGATGGTTTTGTGGTGATCAGCGCACTGCTGCTCTACGTCATCTACCAGTACCCAGACTTCAGTCGACTCCTATCACCGACTCCACTCCATGTGTTCGACGGGACACACACATGTTGGAACTGAACGTTGAACGGCGATGTTGACAACAGGCGGAAAGAAACGGGACGTTCGGCGCGATAGAATTACAATGAAACCTTTCAGGAGTCTATCCTATCGTAGCTTCTACATATCACAATGTATCAGTGTGTGCGAATGGTCTGCGAGAGATTGTCGCTTACCTTTCTCAAGATTCACAACTGAGTATCCAAGAACTCTTCTACCAGCTTGTTGTACCTATCTCGCACTTCCCACATTGGGAGGTGACTCGTGTTCTCCAACGTCACCCATTTCACCCGGGGTATGTACCGGAAGAAAGGGGCGACTACGAAATCCTGCGAGATGTCCTGAGTTCCGTTAATGACGAAGGTCGGTTGACGGATGAGATGGAGTTTATCCGTAATGTCCCAGTCATTCAGTTCGCCGGCGAACCTAGGGTGACAGGTCAGAGGGTTGTCGAGTGGACGGTGTGCATAATGAACTTACATGGCACCGAACATAAGGTCGAGTATGTATACGTATTCCTCAGGGAGCGGACGAACCAAACATCCGCGCTTCTCACGACCTTGCTCAAGGCTGAGCCAGAGACCTTGGAATCCTTCATGCCAACAGCTATAGCATCCTGGATATCCTGAGGGAATGCCTTCGCCAGCGGAGCATTTGATTCGCGCCACGATGCGTCTCAGCCCAGAGGGCTGACGTCTGATCACGAGCTCAGCTGCCATCATGCCTCCCCAGGAATGCCCGACCAGGTCGTAGTTGCTAATGATCTCGAAGTGATGGAGGAGGTTCTCCAACTCGTCAAGGAAAACGTCAATCGTCCAGAAGGATGCGGGCTTGTCGGGGAGGTGTGTGGACCGAGAGTTCCCGATCTGGTCGTAGAATACGACAGGACGAGAAGAGGATAGGTCGCTGATGGGTAATAGGTAGTCATGAGCTAAGTCAGAACCACCGTGAAGAGCCACGAGTGGGGTCTTCGTGCGGTCTTTGATGTCTCTGAAGACGCTAGAACGTCTGGTATGTTTCACCGTCGTGAGGAAACGGGATAGTGCCTTCAAGCGTTGGAGACCACGGTGCCATTGTCAGCTCGACTGAAGGCTGGATTTTGAGGCGACGAAGGATGATTGCCAATGCCACGGCGGATTTGACCAGTAGATCGACCACGACGGCATTGGATTTATATGCTGTGAGCGTGCGCCTCTGTCGTTCTGACCATGAGTATGGAGAGCCAGCCAGCAATCTAGGGGAAGTACGTACATGTCCGAGTCTGCTTCTGCTTCTGAAACAGTGGTTTGGGCGGGACGCTTGACTGTTCAACTTACGTTCATGATGACTTCGGACTTTCATAACGCTGCATAGTGCGCTAGGTGAGTCAAAATCCTTTGGTGTCGCCTTTTCGAGGAGACCTAGATGCGTGCTTCTCCTGAGCAGATGATTCTACATGAAACAGTCAGACTCGTACGGTATGCCCGAGACACGTCAGACTCACCTCTTCCTCTACCCCAGCAACTTCTAGATCTTGACGGACAAATCCAGTATGCACCTGAAATCCATGAGACATGGTAGGCGACTTTGGTCATCATCGCAAGTTCCCGCGACAACATAGAAATAGGTAGCAGTTCCTGTCCTGTGATGATCATGACCTTGTGCTGCGCACGCACCCAGTCTCGCACTTGTCAGAGCCGCATCAGTGTGTGCTGAACCCTGGAAGTATTTAGCCAAACGGCATGTAGAGTCAGACGGCTCACACTTCAACGGGAGTGAGAAAACAGATGTAGGATTAGACTACATACAGGATCAAGAAAAGAAAAGCGAGGTAACTATGTAAAACAAAGAGCGTGAACGATGACAGATGCTGCCTGGGCCAAATGATGAAAATCGAGATGAAGGCATGGGATTGACAGAAGAAAGTTGTACATGAACCAAGGTATGAATCACCTTTGAGAATGTCTCATGCCCATTGCGCCTTGTCCCAAGCGGGATCTTGGAGGAAAGCGCAGAGGACTTTACTGCCGGTCTTTCGAGGAATTCAGCACACGTATGAGCCGAGCCTCGTAAGTGACTCACCTGCAGGAGTGGATGGCCGGCGACAATCGTCAAGAACCTCTCCAGGCCCTCCCTACGGCCCTCGATCACTTCATCTGAGAATCGGTTGGTGAAGACCTTGCCAGGGAGCGGAGGGATGTTGACGCGCGTGGATTCGCGTTCCAGGATATCACGGAATGCTTCAAAATCGGAATAGCGTCGTCGGACGAGCGAGTGGCGAAGTTTGAATGCAGGGATGTTCGTCTAAGAAAGGCGGTACGCGGATACGTGAAGTAGGATAGATAAGGGGTACAGCGTTCAGCACGCGGAAGGGGCGAGTATAGACGAGCGCACCTTGCACACGATCTCATAATCTGTGTACATCTTCCTGCCAAAACCTGTGTGAGGTTCCAATAATCAGTTATCTGCGTCGTGTGCCCTCCCCCCACCTCTCGGTCCCTCTTCGCCTTGACCGGCCCAAATGCACCACGGTAAGAGACAAGGACTGACCGTGTGTCTGGGGGTTGCGCACTTCGATCTCCAAGGCACTTTCTGGGGCGCTGTACATCTCCTCAATCTACAAAATGCATTCAAAAAAGAGCAACCTGTTGGCGTTTACGGATCTTGGAAACGGGCAGATGGGGAGGGTGGAAGATGCTTACAGTTTGCTCGCGACCTGTGAGGCGGGGCTCGTCGAAGACGCTGCTGCGTGCGAAGGGCGAAACGGTCGTCATTGTCGTCTGCAGCGATGGCGAGAAGGGGTGATCACTGTGGTCGGTAGTTGAGGGCGGGGTCACGCAGGGTAACTCAGATGCTGTGGTCTCCCGTCACGGTCATGACACAGTAACGCGTAACGTAACGCGTTGTGGCGGCAGCAACGACAGCAGAAAATTATAAGCTCTTGTGTCCATTGTATTGTCAGAACTACTATTCACAGAATGGTATCTTGAGGGAAATATTCTCTACAGCTGACAAGTAATTGTCCGCCACAACGTGCTGATACTGCGGCCAATTAAGTGTCCTCCTCCTCTGACAGGGCTCGGCATCCGGCGAACAGAATTTGAACTCATTCGCATTGTGGGTGCTGCACTTGTGGCGCGCATGGAAACTTTTCTGCAACGAGAAGAACGAGTAGACATTAGTTAGATGCCGCAGCTGTTCGTTGTAACGCACCTACTACCACTAGAAGGCGTAGGCATGGGCATGGTAAGGTTTTTGCTGTGCTATCGACAAGACCGTCAGGACGTACCAGCATAGGTTGTTGCGGAAACGAGACATGAATCACGTACGTTGTTGGGAAGGCCGTGTAGTTTGTGATACTCTTCGATAGCATCAACTGTAGGAGCTCCGACACCTTGCCGGAAGTACTGATCCATGTACCATGTGGCCTTGTGGGTCTGAAGCTCGCTTATGATCTCTTTATGAACTGGAAAAGTTCACCCTTTTTTTCGCTCGCTCCATCCCTCAGGCTCTGGGTCGTCCTCGTCTTCCGGTGGCTGAACGCGATACATCACCAGATATTCCAAAATGAGATTGTTATACTGCCATCCCCGAAAGTGCCAGGGATAGCAACCCGTCGGCGGCGCGGAAATGATTGCGACCAACGTCTCAATGCAAGTGTAATATTTGGGAACAAGTACGCCCGCGTTCAGCACGTCATAAGGAGGGATGACATTCATCGATTGGAAACGCTCGGTGGAGCGCACGTCCAGTCCAAATTGCGATTGTAGCGAGAGGAAGATATACTGTGGAACGGGATGTATGAGGCCAGGATCTTCATCGAATATAGGGGTATACTCTAGACGGATGCCTCTTGGAAATGGAGTGGTTCCAAGCCACGGCCCAGGAAACCATTCGGTGTATGTCTGCGAGAATGTGGCAATGGGTTTGTATGGAAGGTGTTGCTGTATAGCGGAGAAGGCGGCGTCGATCACGGTACGCGCGAAAATCGTGCATATGTCTCAGTCTGCTACAGAACAACTATGTGCAGATATAGCTTGTGGCAGTTTGATCACCTTCGCGGTCTCGGAGGTCTATCGTCCCTATACCTCGGCCGTCCATACGGCAGGGGCAACCTCGGCGGAGGCAGTCTAGAATCATGGTATCTCCCATACCCAATCCTATCGTCCACGATTTCTCGTTCCCCATTCCTATCGTAGTTTCCACGCGTAGACGGCGGAGGCGTGCGCATGCGAGTCCGCGGTGTCAGATGATAATCAGACCAAGTAAAAGGGGCGTCCGAGGGAGGCAGTGATGGCGTGTAGTAGCCAGGTGCGCCTACGGACCCCCTCGTTGCACTAGTGGGGTACCGGTCGTCACGAGCACGTTTGAATGGGGAAAGGCATCTGTCGTCTACACCTGGACGACGCGCTGAAGGTACTGGCGAGCGACTGCGAGGTCGGCCGTGTGAACAGTACGGAGGTGGCGGCGGGGGAGATCGTCTATCATAGTCTCGCCCATACGACGGTCGATCACGGTCTCTGTCACGATCGTCAGCAACAAAAGCAGCAGCAGAATACCCGTCCGTCAATCGCGATCTCAAAGGACGATTTTCATAACTTGACCTCGCCGTGGGAACAGATTTCGGGGGAGGAGGTGCATCTAGAGTTCCGCCGTACGACACCCTGCGATCCCGCTCTTCGCGTGTCTCCCGTGTAGGTGCGGTACCTCTAGCCTGGACAGCGTCGCGATCCACGAACCTGCCATCGTCCCAATCTCGAGGAGGTCCATATATGTCCCTGTCACGATCGCATAACTCAGAGCCACGTCTGTCCCGATCTTCCCTGCCGTGTCCGCCTCGTTTATCGTCGTACCCACCTCCATACGCGTCATCCCAGTGTCGGCGTGCACTTTTGCGGTCCCATGATGCGGAGCCACGTCTGTCCCCATCTTCTCTCTGCCTCGTTCGTCGTCGCGCCAGTCTCGAGTATACTCACCTCCGCGGCGTACGTTGCCACCAGAATATAGATACCGGGGTCTGTCGTAGAGCCCAGGATTGAAATCGCGTCGAGAGCGAGACATAGCGGTGGTCCCACGAGACTTAAATGACCGATCTTCTGATGAACGAGCTGAAGCACTGTTCTCGGTGTAGTTGCCTCTCGGAGACCTCGAATTGACGCGTTCACGGCATGAAGATCAGCGCAGTCGATCGTCGGTAGTCTCCCCTAGGCAGACCAACTATTGACCGAGAGACGAGTCGCGGGTCACTTAGTAGATCGTCGGTGACCGAACGTCCACGTTCTTCCGCAGTGTTCAGCCAAGGCAACGCTTGGACGACGTCCTTCGCGGTCAACGTCTTCAGCGGATCGTAGACAGACATTCCGATATACACCTGTTCAAAATCAGACCTCTCGGCTTCTGTGAGGTACCCAGCAGGTACTTTCACTTTCGCCACCGGGCCTTCCGTCCTTGAATGTGTCGTCTAGGTGGACTGGATGGTATCCGCCTGGACGATATCTGTTCGTATCTTCCAGATCAGGGCGTTGTTGGTAGATCTGCTCGAGAGCTGAGTCCTCAGATATCGGAGTTCGACGTTATGCTGCGGAAAGGTGGAGAGGGAGAGACTCGGAAAGGATGAATTTGAGTTTGAGTGGTCAACTTACGTAAGCCGCGCGACCAGAATCGTCTAAATCGTCCAGGAAGTCGACGCACACATTTTAGGCTAACTAGCATCCTGCTCAGAGGTAAGAATACGGTACTAGTAGGATGGAATGTCGATAATCTTTTGAAGTCGATTCCAAGTCACAGTACGCTCAGGGTCGACGGACAGTGCGCATGTCTCAGATCATCGTTGACTATGTACAGATGACATATCTACAAACCAAGACTGCAACGCCAACAATATATCGCAAAACCGTACATGGTATCTGTCATTTCGATAATAGATTGCATATGCATACACAACATGGAGCTGCCGGAAAAGGACGTCAACATCCAATACCCCCAAACCAAGAAGCCAAACGTGAATACAACTCACCAGCAAGATTTCCTTCACGGTCTCGGAGGCGGATACCGCCTATCATCCCTATACCCCGGCCGTCCATACGGCGGGGGCGACCTCGGCGGAGGCAGCCTACCATCGTACCTCCCATACCCAATCCCATCGTCCACAAACTCGCGTTCCCTATCCCTATCCGCATCGTAGTACGCACCCGCAGACACCGGTGGCGTACGCATGCGTGCCGCCAGATGATAATCAGGCGCAGCGGGAGGGGCGTCCGGGGGAGGCGGTGGTGGTGTGTAGTAGCCAGGTGTGCCTGCGGCCCCACTCGCTGCACTAGGGGGATACCCATCGTCTCGAGCGCGCTTGAGTGGTGGCGGACGCATGTCGTCTACGCCTGGACGACGCGCTGAAGGTGGTGGCGAGGGACTGCGAGGTCGGACGCGTGAATACGGGCCGCCTGGCGCATCTGCGTCCAGAGGCAAAGGTGGAGGCGGGTACCGCCTATCGTAGTCTCGCCCGTACGGCGGACGATCACGGTCCCTGTCACGATCGTCAGCAATAGAAGCAGCAGCGGGATACCCGTCCGTCAAACGAGAGCTCAAAGGTCGATTCTCATAAGTCGACCTCGTCGTGGAAGCAGAGTTCGGTGGTGGAGGCGCATCTGAAGTTCCACCGTACGACACCCTGCGGTCCCGTTCTTCACGTGTCTCCCATGTAGGCGCGCCGCCACCGGGGACAGCGTCGCGTTCCACGAACCTGCCATCGCCCCGATCTCGAGGGGGGCCATCTCTGTCTCTGTCGCGGTCCCACGAACTACGTCTGTCCCAATCGTCTCCGCCGTACCCGCCTCGTTCGTCGTCGCGCCAGTCTCGAGTATACGGAGCACCTCCATGCGCGTCAGCCGGGTGTCGGCGTGCATTGTCACCCGAATATGGAACCCAGGGTCTGTCCCGGTTAAAGGGCGGCGGAGAGGGTCGTCTGTAGGAGGCCGGAGGGGGAGGTACACGATCAGTAGCACTTCCTGGGAACCGAGAGGGCGCATCCACATCCATTACATTAGCACTATCAGGCCGTCTGTCTCTGTCGTAAAACCCAGGCTTGAAGTCGCGTCGAGAGGGAGACACAGTAGTCCCACGAGGCTTGAATGTCCTGTCTTCTGATACACGAGCTGGAGCATTATTCCCGGGGTAATTGCCTCTCGCAGGCCCCGAATTCACGCGTTCACGCTCTGGGACGGGGCCTGAAGATTGTCGCAGTCGATCATTGTTAACGGGACGTCCACGTTCTTCTGCAGCGACGGCCGGAGAAGCCGCCGCTGGACGAGGTGGCTCTGTGGACGAAGTGTTGGTCGTCGCAGAGACATTAGCACGGGCGTCTGTAGGTCGAGCAGCGGTATCAGGAACAGAAGAAGATGGCGGCCGGACATCAGATGTAGTCGCTGCAGTGGGAGCTGTACCAACGGGTCTGGGTGTATCTCTAGGTGTAGGAGGAGCAGACATCACGGCAGAGCGTTCCTCTGGGGCACCAGTAGAGCGCACTTGCCTTTCTCCAGGTCGAGTAAATGTAGCAGAAGAAGGCTCAGGTCCACCACCAATCCTATCCCGTAGTGAAGGTTGCCGTACTGGTGGTCTGCTGATACGATCCCCCAGCGATGGTGGAGGCCCAGCACGGGAATCACGGGCCCGGTCGTCAGTAGGACGTCCCGTGGGTGGAGGTGCAAGATCGCGGTCTCTGTCAGCCAAAGAAGCTCCATCCTGAGAGGGGGCTAGATGGGCCGCACCTCGTGCGGTGTCCTGCAAAGCTACTGGTCTCGTCCTTTCACGTTCTGCAGGCAAGTTCATTGGGACAACAACAGGAGAGAGCCCCGGAGGACGATGATCATCAGTTGTCGTAGAAGGAGGCCCTGTGCGTGGTGGAAGAGGCCTTCTGTCATCCACAGGCCTTGGGGGTGGTGGGCGTCTGTCATCTGCAGGTCCCGGTCTTCCACCAAAGGGTGGAACATGAGTGGACACAGGCGAGGAAGGTCGTGGAGAACCAGGTCGTCTGTCATCGGGAGTGGGTCTTACCTGCCCATTGCCTGGGGTTGAGTCGGGAGGAAGACGTCTATCACGATCGTCATCAGCGAGTCTCATAGTACGGTCAACACCGGCAGAAGGAGGGGGAATGCGACGATCATCCGGTTTCATAGACCGGTCACGATCACCTAGAGGGGGAGGTGGCCCGCGTCTATCGTCTGGTGGCCCAATTGGTCTACGATCAAGTGGCGGCGGTGGAGGTCGACGATCATCATAGCGACCAAAAGATCTCTCTTCAGTAAGAGGTCGAGGAGGTTGAGAATCTGGAGGAACTGAACGCTCGCGATCTCTAGCACCAGGAAGATTGGCAGAGGTCCCGAGTGGCGCCACAGTTGGGTCGGTCACAGACGACTTGGAGTCATTCCGCCTCAGGCTATTGTCTGTGTTCTGATACCGAGGGGGAAAGCGACGATCTCTGTCGAAATCACGAGGAGGATAGCGATTATCAAGTCTGTCATCCCGGTCCCTAGGGCGATAGCGGTCCCAGTTGGGACCTCCCTCTTTACGCTCTGGCTCTCGATCACGTCTGTCTCTCGCATCAGCATAGCGACCACGGTTGTTATCAAGTTCCCGACGAGGGTCTGGTGAACCAGGACGACGATCCCTGAGACCTAGTGATGGTTTGACGTCTTCCTGAGTGGTATTTCCGTAACGGCCATTGAACAACGAGTCACGGTCTCTGCCAGACCGCGGGTCGTCTTTGCTGTCGTACGCAGAACCCTTTGGGGGAAGCGAATTGCCAATACCACCAGGAGCAGGTTCACTAGCGGTGTTCTTGTCAGAGCGCCCATTGTTGTGGTAGTCTCGTCGTGGTGGAGCAGCGAGCCCAGGCGGACCAGAGTGATCAACATCCATAGCCTTCTCCTCAAATCGCTGAGAACCAGGACCATGTGCACCCGACGCATTCTAAAAGGAGAAGACGCAAAGCAAAAGTGGGTCAGTTGAAAACCGGATCGCATATACAAAGGCAAGGCACATTTGTATTTAGACCCTGCGCCCCATTTCCACTTGAGGTATACCCAGCTGGCCGTCTTGTATCCCACACATCCGAGCCACGTCTTGTACGAGTCTGAGAGACAATATTGTTGCCAGGATTGCCACTGGCAGCCACGTCACGCGAAGAAGAATCATACTCGGTTTGCCCGAGTTGACGATCTCCAGCGGCCTGCTCTGGGTGAGGGGGGACAGCAGAGGGGGGACCAAGATAGATGCTGGCGAGTGCAGAAGGTTGGGGGATTGGCCGGAAGACATCGTGTTGGTTGTTCTTGATAGTCTCCTTGAGTCTCTGCAGCACTTCGAGATCATTTTGAGCGGACTGTGGTGGCGGTTGCTGGTAGTACTGCTGAAGCTGAGGCTGCTGATTGTAAGCACTTGCACCTCCGAGAGGGGGCATTGTAGGGATGGAAAAGCCGTTGTGGTAGTTTGGATAGAGATGCATGGGGTTTGCAAAGTCGTACGTCTGATAATTGGGAGACCCGTCTGCGGACGATGCGACGGAGAAGGGAGAGGACATGATATTGGCGTTGGCGTTGGCTGCCACGTCGTCCGCCATGGCAGGAAATGTCGTCGGTGTTGTCGTCGTCGTCGATGGGAAGGAGGAGTGGGGAGGGCCAGATGGATGGGATCCGGTGAGGGTGGTATAAGTGCGTTCGCGCGTGGGACCTCCACCGCCGCGTCCCTTGCGTTTTGTGTTTTGTCTTGTGGTCATCTGCGGGTCCACTCTGCGATAAAATCTACCCACAGTCGTCTGTCGCCTAAACGCACGAAAAAAAACAAGAAATGGTGAACAGCGAGGAGGAGGCAAGAGGACAAGCAACGTGTCGTCCTAATAATCCCGTTCGATCATTATCCGCCACTATAGATGTACACAGATTAACTTTTTTCGTCTACGTAGATACAAGCTGCTTTCAATGCAAAGGTAGTACAATCACAGTAACGCTTCTAGTCTACATCCATCTCAGGAGGGCCATTGTCCTTCTTCTCTTCCTGAGCCTGCTGCTCGTTCGTCTGCGGCGTCTGCTGTCCGCTCTTCGGGGCGTCCTGACCCGTCGTCGTGGGCACCACCTTGGGCTTCGGCTTCGTCAATATCGGCGTCGCAAAGTAGATGATCTCGTCCCGCTTCTTCAACACCTCCGCACTCTTCAGCACAGGGTCCACGTTCTTCGCTCGCTCCGTCTGGCGCGCGATCTGGTCCTCGAGCCACTGCTGGATCGTCGCCGCCTTTTCCACAATGCTCTGCTTGTCCTTCTCGTCGATGTGCGAGTACTTGTCGTCGTTCGAGGTCGCTTCGCCCATGTACTTGTTGATCGTCTCGCGCAGCTGGCTGACGACCTTGGAGCGCTCCTCGGTCTCGCGGAATCGGTTCGTGATGGGGTCGCCGAGGACCTTGAGCGCATCCAGACGAGCAACGTAGGCAGACTTGGTGGCATCCTCACCCTCTTCGGAGTACAGCCACTCTTCAGCCTCCTGAAGAGCAGCCAACAGCTTGGACTTCTCATTTGGCTGGACGTAAGGAGCGTAACGGTCGTCGAGCTTGCCTCGGACGTCGTAGACGTATTCCTCCAAAGCATTTTTGCGATCCTGCAAGCAAACGTGAGTAACCTTCGGAGGCGAAATGAAAAAAAAAAGGAACATACCTCGGTGTCCATGACGAGCTTGTCGCTGGCGTACATCTCAGCCTCTATCGCTCTGTACTCCTCAATCTTGGTAGAGTCCAAAGACGTGGAGCTCCAGATGAACGGAACGTCTTTCTTCCTGATGAGCTTCTTCTTCTTCGGTGCCTCCTCGCCGTCCACAGCCATCGCATCCTCCTTCTCCTCAACCTCTTCAATGTATGCCTGCTCGAACGACAACACACCGTTGTGGTTCAACCTCGTCTTCACCTTCACGACGGTGACGTCCTGAGGGGCGCCTTCAGGCACAACCTGCTTGCAGTGGAACTTCGCTATCCACGGGTTGATACCTCCGGGAAGGGACGAGGGCTCGCCGTACGAAGCCTGCAGGTCAAAGGGCTCCTTGCGGTAGAAGGACAACACCTTGGTAGAGGGGATGGGGTTGCCCTTGTTGAAGACAGTGAGCTCGGTATCCTCATCAGGGTCCTCGACCGCTCGCTCCCAGTGGACGCGGACGGGGTAAGGAGAGATGTCGTGCATGGCAAAGTCACGAACACGGAAGATGGGAGAGAGCATGGCGCAGGCAAAGGTGGCACCACGCGCGGCGGCCTCGTCCTGGTTCAAAGTGGTGGAGAGGGTCTTGCCACCGAAAGCGGCTTGGATCTTGGCGCGGACAGCAGGAATACGCGTGCAACCACCCACGAGCTCGATAGCGTCAATCTCGTCGAGGGTGAGGCCGGAATCAGCGAGAGCTTGTTTGATGGGTGCTTCAATACGCGCAAGAACGGGAGCAATGAGCTCCTCGTACTCCTCACGAGTGAGCTTGGAAGTGGCGTCAACGTCGGTCACAATGGACTCGACGTTCAACGGCGACTCCGCGTTGGCGGACAGCACCTTCTTGACACGATCGCATCCTGCAGTGAGACGGAACATCGCCTTGGGGTTGGTCATGACGTCAATACCGTACTTCGTCTTGAACTCCTTGGAGAAGTACTGGACGAGCGCATAGTCGATGTCACGACCACCGATGTGACGGTCGTAGGCGGTGCTCTTCACGGTCAGGTTGCCCTTCCAGAAAGCGACAGCTGCGACCGAGAGCGAAGAGTGACCGACATCGACGAAGACGACGTGACGGGGGTTCTCGGCTTCAGGGAGATCCTGCTTGGTGATACCGTAACCGAGGGCGATGGCGGTAGTGTCGTTAATGAGGCGGAGAACGTTCAAGTTGGCGATCTGAGCAGCATCAAGCAGGGCTCGTCGTTGGATGTCCGTGTACCAGCCTGGGACGGTGATTACGATGTCGGTGACACCGGTCTTCAGCTCGTTCGCGGCGATATCACGGAGTTTGCCCAAGTACGCAGCGGTGAGTTGGGTGATGGAGTACTCGTGTGGCTCGCCAAGGTAGGTGACCTATCAAATGAACTTTTTAAGCGATCTGCGTTCAGCATCAAGAAACGATACTGCGCACCTTGGCTCCGACAGTGCCACCGACGTCCGTCAAATTTACATGGGTGAACTTCTTCTCAACCTCCGCGATCTCGGGGTCATTGATGGTTCGTCCAAGAAGACGCTTCAAAGAGCCAACGGTGTTCCGGAAGTTGGAGCTCTCCAAGGTCTTTGCAGACTCTCCAATGGATCGCTGTTTTATGCCAAAAGACACGAGAGATCTAGAGAAAAGAAGAGGCGTTAGTGTTAGATAACAATCCAAGCAGATGCACGTACGGGGTCTGTCGGTTTGAGACCTCGTTCACAATGATATCGATACCTCTATGTCTCGCAACACCGATCTAAGCAGAAAGACACAAAACGATGAGTATCCTTTCACAGACCTTGATCGATGCCGAAAAGCAGCCCACGGAGACGTACCTTGCTGTGCAATGTACCGAAATCGACACCGACGACGGCCATGATCGTAAGAATGTGAAGAAAAAAGGAATCAAGGGAGAAAGGTCTATAGCGAGAAACGCAAGTAGAACTAAAAAGCAGAGTGGAAGGGAGTGCAGAGAAAGATATCTGCCGCGCGTGCTTTTACGCGCCCAAAAATGTGTTGCGTAGCGCGTTACTTCGACGACCTTCCAGAGGTTTCGAGCGCCATGTCTGGTGTATTCCAACCCTCTGGCCACGACGCGGTCGCGTTGCAAGCAGCCATCACATATTGATGGAAGACAACAGGAGAGCCCGTGAACCAGAAAGAGATACATCCCAGGCCAAAAACTCCGGAGAAGGATGTGTGTACGCGCCGATCATCCAAACGGGCGAGGTACACAGACACGCCGCTGCAATGCATTGTTGCCCTACACGCTGACGTTCAGCAGTCCGGTTTTGAATGATGGTCCCTCTCAAAAACAGCAAAAGTACATACCCACAATTGGGGCCAGACGAAGACTGACCGACAAGGCTTGTGACATCTGAGATTTCGCCACCGTTGTCACGCAGGGTCACATCCCAACGCGGCCAACCGTCCCTCCCCGGTGCCTCTAGAGATGGGGACAAGGGATCTTAAATTCATACATTTACCTCCGGATAACAATGATACATGCGGATGAGGTCCGAGAGCTAAGCAACACAAGACTAGGTGATAGGACTGGGATGGGAGATGTGGACGAGCATGGATTACGGTATTGGAGCGAGATGGCGAGCAGGAAAGCACCGACAGAAAGAATATGAAAGCAAAAGAGGGAGTCACATGGTGGAATCAGTATGCGTACTCCGTTGGCTCGTCGAATCCATCTATGGACATGTTCCACTTCCACCTGCCCTCTAGGAAACCGTTAGCGGTATCCTCAAGCATGATCTCATTGCGCTTCTGCACGTAGACCTGAAAAAATCATTTGTCAGATGTGCACGGGTAGCTGAGGTCGAAACAGCAACTCACCGTCTTATCAGTGACCTTCTGACGCAAGGGAAGTGCACTCTCTGGGTCGATGGATGATTCTATGAGTTCAGATAATTCTTCGACAGCACGCTCCAGATCCCTGGAAAGAGAATCAGCACTCGCCAATCGCATACCCATTTGATGCTACTGACCTCTGATTATCCTCGAAAAGCTCCTTCTGGTTGTTCTTCTCCAGATAGTATGCCATGGCATACGTCCACTTCAGCGTCATACGACACTTGAACACCTCGTCGACCGCCTTCTTCATGAATTGCACCTCGATCCACGTCATGTCAGACGTGATCTGCATCTCCTCCATCTTGCGCTCAGTCTTGGTGTACAGCTCAACGGAAAGCTTGGCAGACTGTTCGTGGTTGGCCCAACGGTTGTAGTACTGCAAGATCAAGATGTCAACACACAGGTACGCTTCGGGTAGAAGGAATGTACTTACATGGAGGTACCTCTCCAGGGAGGCTCGGCTACGTGACTGCGCATCCCGAGCATCGATACTCGCCTTCTCATCGTATCGATTGCAGGAGTACCATGCCGTGCCGTGCTCGGTCCAAGGACCCATGCAGACCCAGCAGAATTCGTACTTGCACTTCTTGCACGTCATGTGGCTATTATGAAAAAGAAATCGTGAGCGCTTCGACTTTGGCGCGATGAAGGTCTTTGACTCACTTGCAACCTCCGTTCTTCTCTATGGTGCTTTGACACTTACTGCATTCCTTCGTGTTGCTCTTGATCCAATTCGCCGTCTCGCTATCATCCTGGCACTTCTGCAGCCACATCTTCGCCACGCCACACACCACCGGTCGGTGGTCAGCATCGACGTTGCACCCAAAGCAGAACTTGTGCCCTGCACTGGCACCGCAGGTCACAATGGGAACGATGGTCGTGAGCGCTGACTTGGAAGCGCCTGCGGGACAAGAGACAGTGTGCGTGCACGACGGATAAGGACAGTACTTGAGGTTCTTGTTGCACGATACGTAGTGACGGACGACCAGCTCCTGGTATCGTGTGAAGACGTCCGCATCGTCTTTGAGCGCCGACTTGACGAAATCATCCGTAGCCACAAGCTTGCAATCTTCGGCCATGCAAGTAATCCAGTGCTCGGCCTCCGTTCGGATCTTGCTCGTCGTATACGCGTTCCAACACTCTGTGCAAAACTTGTGATTGCACTGAAGCGACATCGTCTTCGTCTGGGAATCGTCGAAGCAGATCGGACACACGAACGGCTGGTCATCAAGTGGTGGAGTGACGCGCTCTAGGATCTTGGTCTTGCCCGACTTGGGTTGTTCGTTCGTGTTCCGTCGGGTGGTACGGCGCACAGCACCCACGGGCTGGGACTGAGTCGCTCGCGAACGGGAAGAGGAGTCGGGTTTCTCAGGGAGGGCCAGACCGGCGGCTATAGAAACGGCGGTCGCGCTATCCATGTACTTCTCGATCAGCCGCTCCTTGTTCCAGTTGTAGTTTCGCAGGAGCAACGAGGCTACCTCAGGCTGTACACATGGATAGATGTGAGTCCAACATGCGACTGAGAGTAGTGTGGCTGGTACTCACCTCCACCCCAAAGATACCACTAATGTCCTCGACGTCCTGACTGATCTGTTTCTCGACCTGAGCTTGCGAGAGAGAGTCGAAATCAATCTCGTATGACTTGACTTTCGTATTTGGGGAGATCCTGAAGTCGACGTCCATCTCGGAGGCTGATCCTGGTTGGCTTCATAAGCACGCGAGTCACGTAGACGGCCACAAACTACTCACCATCCTCATCGTCGTACATCACCTCATCATCGTCCTCGTCATAGTACTCATTATCAGACAGTTCATAATCCGAGGACATGGCGGAGAAAGGTGTGGGCAATAAAGGGAGTAAGTCGACGATGCAGTACTTGCCCAGAAGGTGCAGCGGAGGCGCCCGACGCTCGTTCTAGGCATCCATTCTCTATTTTAAAGTCCGACCACCTCCGCTCGGTAAATTCGTGGGAATCGCTTATTTTGACTTTTCGTGGTCAATTCAGCTCGATTCGGGAGGTACAAACCACCATGTCCATCGATATTTCATCGGAGTCACGCTCCCTTTAGAATAAAAAGTCGAGGAAGTGGATGCTTAATCTCTTTCGCCTTCGTGCACGACCACAATCTGTATTTCTATATCGTCGTACTTTCGCCACAACTGTCGTTAAACTCAGGATGTCATCTGAACAGCCTGCTACCGCAGGCACACTCGAGGACCCGGTCACGGGGGAAATGATCTCCAAGACGTGCGTTCTCCGTTTATTGCCATCTCATATATGAAACGATCGTTCTCTGCAGGGAGTTCAAGCGAAGAGAAAAGCAGAGGGAGAAGGATAAGAAGAAGGCCGAGAAAGCGGCAGCAGCTCCTCCAGCAGCAACTAGGCCCGCCGCCGCTACAAACGAGGATGACTTGAATCCCAACGTGAGTCTTGTGATCGCTTTTGATAAAGCTCGCGTCAACCTAACGGCTTGTTCTGTAGCAATACTTTGAGCTGCGCTCTCGTCACATTCAAAAGCTCAAGGAGACCCAAAACCCCAATCCGTATCCTCACAAGTTTGAGGTCTCTATCTCCATCACCGAATATATCGAAAAGTACGGTCCGGAGGGTGTCATCAAGGCGGGCGAGAAGCTTGGCAGTGCGACTGTGAGCCTGGCTGGACGTATACACAACATCCGCGCGTCAGGTCAGAGCCTCCGATTTTATGATCTGCATGGTGAAGGCAAGAAGGTCCAGATCATGGCTCAGAAGCAGTGAGTCACAATTGCATATCGTTCACCACATAGGCGTACTCAACGCCCTGTAGGGATGCCAAGGACCCAGACGGTTTCGTCGCTGTCCACGAAAACTTCCGTCGCGGTGACATCGTTGGTGTCATCGGCACGCCTTCCCGCACCAAGAAGGGAGAGCTGTCCGTCTCTCCTACCGAAATCATCCTCCTCGCGCCTAATCTCCACCAATTGCCATCTGGTCACTTCGGCCTCAAGGATCAGGAGACCCGCTACCGTAAGCGCTACCTTGATCTTATCCTTTCGGAGGACACCCGCCGCATCTTCATCACTCGCAGCCGTATCATCAATTACATTCGTCGCTACTTCGATAACCTTGGATTCTTGGAGGTCGAAACACCCATGACAAGCATGATCGCGGGAGGTGCGACAGCCAAGCCGTTCATCACGCACCACAACGACTTGAACTTGGATCTGTATCTCCGTATCGCGCCGGAGCTCTACCTCAAGCAGCTGGTCGTCGGCGGGTTGGACCGCGTGTACGAGATCGGACGCGTGTTCAGAAATGAAGGCATCGACATGACCCATAACCCCGAGTTCACGATCTGCGAGTTCTATATGGCATACGCAGATATGTACGACGTCATGGAAATCACGGAGAGCTTGGTAGAAGGGATGGTCAAATACTTGACCGGCGGCTCGACGACACTCACGTACCATCCGGAGGGGAAGGACAGCACCAAGACGTACGAGCTGGAGTTCAAGCGGCCATGGAAGAGGTACGACATGATCGGCACGCTGGAGGAGAAGCTCGATGTCACTTTCCCTCCCGGTGACACCCTGCATACCAACGAGGCCAACCAGTTCCTACGTGATTTGGCCAAAAAGGTAGTTATTTTCATTGTCGCTGTCCATCACCGTATCTGACGCTTTTCCAGCACAACGTTGATTGCAGCGAACCACGCACCAATGCCCGTCTGCTCGACAAGCTCGTCGGCGAGTTCATCGAGCCGCTGTGCATCTCTCCCGCCTTCATCGGTAAGTGTCGACCCTACGGCTGAGGACACGGGCAGCTCCCTGACGTGCTCTACAGTCGGTCACCCCCAGGTGATGTCCCCCCTCGCCAAGTACCACCGATCTCGCCCCGGATTGTGCGAGCGGTTCGAGGGCTTCATGTGCGGCAAGGAGTTCTGCAACGCCTACACCGAATTGAACGATCCGTTTGAGCAACGCCTGCGCTTTGAGGAGCAGGTTAGGCAGAAGGAGGCCGGTGACGACGAAGCTCAGGGTATAGATGAGACGTTTGTTGATGCGTACGTGTTCCGTTTAATCGTGATAGCTTTTTGGCTGATCTCCATCTGTCCATAAGTCTTGAGCACGGCCTTCCTCCGACCGGTGGATGGGGCATTGGAATCGATCGACTCGTCATGTTCTTGACTAACTCTACTAGTAAGTCCCGCCTCTGATATGCTAGCCGCTTTACGTTGATGTACGTTCTCTCTAGACATCAAGGAGGTGCTTTTATTCCCTGCGATGAAGCCGATAGAGACTGCCGTTAACACCACGGGTGCGGTTGGCCCCGGTGGTCAGGTATAGAGAGCGACAAGATGTGCCATGTACAATTAGAAAACAAATCTTCCACACATTCTGGGTGGTCCAGTATTGTGTTCAGGTTGTTAAATGTCGACGCTCACGCTCGTCTTAGTGACAGACGCTGTTGGGTTAGGGTTAAACTCACCTCCAAGCTTCAAGTTAGCCCTACATAGGAGCTGCACATACATACTCACCAGTTGTCTCATCGGGTTTTGTATCTTTCTTCTTTCTGCGTCAGTCGTTGAACACGGAAGTTCCTTTCCAGAAATCGTTGTTGAGCCGGTGAGCGTTGCGTACTGAACATATAGCTTCACACGTTGTCGCTTCTTCACGATCCAGCTCTATACAACCGGTATTCTCACATCCCGACAATCCAATCGCGACGATGGCGGTCGCCCCACCGTTACCAGTCGAGCTTATTGACGCTATTGCCGATGCGGTCGAGCAGCTCGATCCAACAGACATCCGGAGGATCCTACTAGCGATGGCAGGCGTATGTTGCGCCTGGTTGAGGATAGCCAGGAAGAGAACCTGTTAGGTCAGGTTATATCGTCACGGACAGGATTCCGGTGGTCGGCCGAGATTTGCGTCACCACATACCACAACGACTCCCCAACTGTTCGACATAACTTTACTAGGGTTCCATCACTTCATACTGTGCGGCATCATGCATAGTGTCTTCTTATGACGCATAGCGTGGATCGGCATTCAAGCTTCGATCTAGCTCATGATACGTTATGTCGCGGACGAAGTATACCTTTTCTCTTGCACGTTCTCTTTTGCTGCAGTGAGTTCCTTACTCGACCAATATCGCCCATTGTATACTCAGCACATCTATCATCATTCCGCTCCGTTTCAGATCTACGAGAACGCACTCCAGGCAAAGCTCCTCTCCTCATGGAGTACACGCACTCTATATGTGACCATATCAGCGGCGATGGGAATACCGTGGAACGCCTTCTCTGCTAGCGGATCATGGCTCTTCAGCTAGGTCTTATAACACCGAGCGTCATGTCGCAACATTAAGCAGAATAAACTTCCCCTACTTTCAAATTCAATGGACTTCTCCACTCTGGCCGTACTCTGCGCCCTCTCACTCATCACTGTTCTCCTCAGTCAACGCGTCTTTGGACGACATGCGAAGGACCTACCGACTCCGACGAGGTATTTTCTCATAGGAAATTATCTTTCCTCTTCGGCGAAGCCTTGGAGAGCATTCAAGCAATGGGGGAGGGAGCTCGGTGCGTCTGAGTTCTGGCCACGACACGTAATGTTTTGTGATACTGATCGTGAGAGTAGGACCAGTGTTTTGTTTGAGGATATTAGGGTTGGACATCGTGGTGTTGAGCACCGTTGGCGCTGCGCGCGAGTTTCAGGAAGTCAGGTCTCATCTGTATTCTGGACGACGTGCGCCGAAGATGGTCGAGATGTACGTAGTATCACTGAAGCAGCTCCCATTTCTTGCGTTCCGGGTTACACTGAACTTGAATCCAGGATTGGCATGTGTGAGGGTCTGTTGTTCCAGCCTAACGTCACGCGCTTGCGACAAGGTCGCAAGCTCCTCGCATCCGCACTCCAGCCTGCCGGATTGAAAGCATACCAACCCGTCCTCCATCGGAACATCATCCTCTTCTTATCTCGCGTCCTCGCATCACCGAGTGACATTCTCGACCTCGTCCCGACGTAAGTACCCTCTACCTTTCATTTCGAGTACCGTGATTTACTCCTTTTTTATTGTGTTTGGAAGATTGTCGTCCGGTCTTGCGCTGGAGATTTCATATGGGTACCAAGCGACTGGTCTGGACGACCCATTCGTCCACCGAGCACGGACAACAATTGATCGTTTCGCCAAGGCGACGGCGTATTCATTCAAGGAAGGCTTTCTCGTGAACTGGATTCCGTTCCGTAAGTCCTTGCACACTACGTCTTTGTGCGAATTTCACGTTAACATGTGATGGTGTTGAATGTGGCTACCAGTGGCGAAGTTGCCCAGCTGTTTACCTGGGATGTCGTTCAAGCGTTTAGCTAGCGAATGGGACCGTGCGGGGAAGAGTATGGCTGAGGAAGGTTTCAACCTGGTCAAAACTGGTCTCGTAAGCCGGCGTCCTGCCTTCTCCATATTGCTTTACATATGCTGACTCGGTTTGGACGAACAGCGGAACGGGACAGCCAGACCGTCTTTACTGCAGAAAACGCTGGAGATGGAGGACGGCGCGTACGAAGACATCGTCCTCATGCGCACTGCGTTCCAGGTGTACAGCGGTACGTCCGAGTCCAATACGCTCTCCTTCTCTTCTCCCGTCTATCTACGGTACTCATATGTCAACGTTCGTCGTAGGCGCATCCGACACTAGCTCCTCCGCCCTCCTCTCCTTCGTGCTNGCCATGACGCGTCACCCGGACGTCCAAGCTAGAGCCCAGGCCGAGATCGACCACCATATGGNCAATAAGGGTGCGGGGCGTTTGCCGAGCTATGAGAAGGACCGTGAGGACTTGCCGTACGTGATGGCGATAATGAGAGAAGTGATTAGGCGGAATCCACCTGTGCCTATACGTGAGTGGCTTTGATATCGGAGGACTTGACTTATGGGGCTTGGTGATNTAGCTACGAGGACCGCTGCTGAGGATGATTTATACGAGGGGTGTTTGGTGAAGAAAGGGACGATGATCATGGTCAACGTGTGGTAAGCTTATACTTACCCCTTCAAAGAATATATCCGACGTTCAACACCTCCAAAAATCAGGGGAATGCTCAACGACGAAGCCATCTTCCCAGACTACGACACCTTCCGCCCAGAACGCTGGCTCGACGGGTCGATTCTTGACAAGTACGACGCTGACTCGCTNGATATCGGCTTCGGCTTCGGGAGACGGTACACATTCATCCAGATTTTTCAAGTAGAATAGTNTGTTGACACGATCGGANATTAGCGTGTGCCCAGGAAAGCACCTCGCCATAGACGTCTTATTCACGGCTGCAGCGTCCCTCCTCGCCGTCTTCAACATCTCGCGAGCTCGAGATGCGGATGGAAACGAGATCGTACCGGNGGAGGTGTACGTCCCCCATGCTATCATGTGCGTAATCGAGTCNCTCTGTTTTGTGTCGAGACATTGACTGNATTTTGTAGTGCACCGCAGCCGTTCCCATGTGTGGTCACGCCCCGCTCGAAGGNAGCGGAACAGCTGGTNGACGACGCTATGAGCGCATTNGGTTGAAGCTTATCCGAAAGCTTGTTATTATGTTCAGGGACACGCATGCTCAGTGTTTGTGATGATATCTTCATAACTTAGAAGCCGGAGATGGAAGATGTTTTTATTGTGGCGACGTACTTCTGTTATGCGTGAGCGTTTAACAATATGGTAATCTAGCTAGCCCTCAGGCTCTGTCTTCTCTCGAGTCCGATCCAGAGGCTGGTACCGGGTGTCGGGGAGATCAAGCTTCATCACGACCACGAATACGACCATCCAACGGGGAGATGCTGATAGAACAGACACCATACGGAGAATNGAAGCTGCACGTCTNGAGTCCGCCATGGTGGAAGATGCNGGGATTGTCAATTTGANCGCAACACCGAGNAGACTGTCCCAGCACCGGCTACGTAAGGTGACAGAGTATCACAACTCGGAGCCGGTTATCGGATTGCTGAGACGAGAGAGAATAGCATGCTGAAGGAGCTCNNCAGATCCNCCNNCNNCACGNCAACNCGTCCNCNTCGNTNTTCAGATCNNTNNNNTCNATNTNNNCNNTGGTACGCGGNG